>MIEF01006252.1:0-193066 GCA_001870725.1 Taenia solium
CGAAACCGGCAGTTCGAACAAACAAAGTATTACATTGACTGTGGGGATTTCTCCATCCCCGTCCCTTTCTCTTTGACCCCCTCTAGCACGAGAGCGTTCATTATTCTTAGTCATCTTTATTGTTTTAGACAAACGATAGATCTTTAGAGTGTAGCGTCCCGAGACTCCCTTTAAGGTAAAAGAAGGCATAGTATTGGGGCAGAATATATATTCTGGAAACAGAGGGCTTGGGGGCTGTTGGCACGGCCCAAAGGCCGGCCAACCGGCTAGTACAATATGGCCACCCAAGTGACCGAAACTGGTAGTTCAAGCAAACAAAGTATTACAAGAGCATTAATAGAGAGGTTTAGGTAGGACTCCGCAGTGCAGTATAGGCTCGACCAGACCCTAAAAACACGAGATTCAATGTGTCATGCCCTCCCTCGCCTGAAAGGTACATCTAAAGAAACATAAGTAGTACAGCAACCCTCCATCAGCACAATAGTCACTAGTTTGCAGGTGGGTGGTCGTCGGTACGAAGTCTAATATTGCTAAAACAATAGCAAACTCTGCCAAATAAAAGTAACAAAAATTATTAGATTGACCCTTTGGAGTAGAATCGAAATATTAGGCCCACTATTTGAGATTAGCTGCAAAGATTGCGCCAATAGTACCATGACCCTGTAGTTTAAACCGCTCCCAGGTCTATGGCGGGATAGATAAATAGCTCGTCAATCGTGCTATGATGAGCCGGTAATCTGGCGACTTAGGTTGATGCTCCGCTACATCGCTGGATAGCTGGCACTTTTATGCAGGTACCATTCCTAGTCAGTAAGCAGTCATTTTTAGTAATGTTGATTCTTTGCCAACTGTGAGAGGTACACGAGACTGATCACTTACAAATGGATTTTCTGCTCTTTTACAATACGCCATGTAAAACAAGTGGAACAGCTCTGCGCTTTATTGACAGCAGGTGTTATACGTGTTCAAGTAAATTTTTTTTCGTCCCGTTCATTCGCAGCAATAACTCCTTGCTCTTTGTTTGGCCGGTTACTTGGCAAATGCGACGATACTTGTCTGCCCGCATGGTACGATTTATCGTGCTGTAGAACATCCGCCTCCAATATCAGGTGAAGCGGATGAGCCTAATCTGAGCTTACATACTTCACCCACTGACTGACTGTCAATTTGTTCCAACAGCCACCAACCCACCACGCACACACACGCATCCAAGGTCAACCAACAAATTTGGATGAGATGTTCCCAGTTGGTTTGGTGTAGCATGACTTCCTCATAGAATCAAGACTCCAACAAAGAAGGGGTTGTTGGGAGTGACAGACGACGATTTCGAAACACTCCCACCCCACCTTCGATGGAAACAGGAGAGAATGGGGACAGTACTATCCTGCCAATGAATGTCCACCTATCCTAACCCTTCGACGCTGCTTTTGGCCTAAGCAAGTCCATTCTCTGGAGCGACTCAAGTACTGCTGCTTACGGATACCGCCTTAAAGAGTTGAAGAAGGTCAGGCCTAAGAACGTTTCTTTACTACATCGGATCCAAAGGACACAAAAACATGTCACAGGGGTAAGGAAGATGTAAAGGGGAGAAAAAAAGGACAAAACAACACAAACACTCTGTGGAATGCATAAAGGATGGGATTAGTGCGCTGAGATCATCGCCTGTCATAATTGCAACTTGGAGAGCAAACCACTCCTCTCAAGATCGTTGCTGGACAGGCCACGTGTACGTAAAATTCGCTGACGTAGATGGTTCGTAGCAACGGCTCTTGATCGTGGGCCACCTTGGTCAAATCTGCCACGCTGACGACATCGACCAACCAGAAGGCCGAAAAGGCATGAGGTCAAACCCAAGCCGACGGCCAACAGGATTGCGGCGGTATGCCATTGGTAGCCACTCTGTGAGTAGAGGCCAATCACAGAGGCAGCAGGCATTTTGGCTAAAAAATGTCAACATTTTTTGGAAATTGAAACGAAGTGGAATAAATGACAACCCCCTAAGAATGAGAAGGAACGAGTTAGTTGAGTGCTTACGCCTCATCGCACTACTCTTTGCCTCCTCATGATATTTGTCAGTCCGATGTTTGTCATCAGATTTTAAATCTAAAAGAAAATAATGCTTGAGATGGAAAGGGACGACACACCATCAAATTATAAAGATCAACCAAGGATGACCATGCAAAGATTCAACCAAAGGTGTAATACAAAAATTATGCGTAAATTCTAGGAGATTAAACCTACCAGAATGCTCAGCCAACGGCCTCACCCTGTGTCGTAAAACGTTGTGTTCTCGATCGAAACCAGAGCCTCGATAGTGTGGAATATTGTACTCCTCAGCTTCTCCATCGAAATCTTCAACTAACGTGCCATGTGTCTGTGTCGAAAGGCGTCCGATCTTACGCCGATGACGTTCCAGTGAAGCATCCTCATCGGAGAACCGAGAGCTTCCAGAAAAATGCGACCGATAGCCACTACGTGAGCGCAGGTGTTCAGGTTGTTCTAGAAAGGTACTGACACTATTGTCAGGAAAAATAGACTTTCCCCGCGCCCCTGTAAGCATCAAGGATGGGGCACCGGTTTCGAGAGATGAGGTCAGGTAGCTGGGGGGAAAGTATGCCTCCTTGCCCTCGTAAATTCTGTGTATGGGACGGTCGCGGCCAAAGTGCAATGTCCGTAGAGAACGCACTTTCGAAGACTCAAAATCGACCTCTGACAAGTCATGTTCGTCATCACCGCGAGGAAGAAGTGTTCGTGCATTAAGGATACGGGATCCTGGAGAGCTTTGAGACTCCACTTTGTGTGTGGAAACAGAGTCGGCAGGTTCTACAGTGGTCGCTTTTACAACAATAAGCCCAAAAGTAAGACGGATGCTTTAAAATAAAACTTTCAAGAGCCAATATACAAACCTTTCCCACATAATGACTCATCCGAGGCGTCAGGACATTCAGCGATTCCGTTACAAACATCGTAGATTGCTATGCAAGAGGTAGCGTCGTCACACTGAAACTCCAGCTCTGGTTTGCTACAAAGGGAAGGAACTAGACAAATTAAATGACTGGGTGATGGGGAGACTACCACATTTTCGCCGCTTTTCGATGAATCCCGACTTGCAAACACATCGCCCAGAGTCACAGATGGTGTTTGCGACGACACAGGGGTCGCGTGGACCACACAAACCAAAAAGTGATCCTAAGTCGGGGAAAGTTTCCAAAATTCTCTTCACTTACCACTCGACCATGTAGCAACTTTGTGCACATTCCGTTGCTCAGGTAACCAAGTGCGATGCACAAACACGGTGTAATCACGACCAGAGGTAAAATTGCATATATTTGGTTCATGACAGTTAAAGAGGAAGCAATTGCCACCTCGCTAAGCAGCAAAAACATTAATAAAGTACGATTAATTATTATATGAAGGAAACTTGGATTGGAGAACGACAATACCTTAGGTCCAAAGACGCCGACTGTACACTCAATCGTGTCACAGCAATATTTAATACATCCTTCCAAAGAGTCCGCAGACAACTTATGGATAAACGCAGCACCGTTAGTCTCGGAGACGTGAGCAAGGATTACAGTATTTAAACGGATATCAAAATCCTTGTCACATTTTCGCGAAGAGACAGAATTGAACAAAACAAAAAGCTGTATGACTATTGAGAACATGAGCGATGCGCCTCACGCACTACACAGCTGTAAATGACGCCAAATAGTCACAAGCCAATGGCCATACTAGATTCTTTTTAGCGCGTCAAATGGACGAGAGTATTGATTGGCCGAAAAAATGTTAGAATGTAGAATAGATTAAAACGATAGTTTTTAGGGCACCTGTGCCCTTAAAATGGGTTCATAAACTATTGCAGCAAAAATGACAAAATTTACATGCACATCTGGACTTTTGAATTTATGATGACCTTGCAATGGGAAAGCGCGTCGGTTAAGCTTGGGCTAACGGGTGTTTTTTGTCGCAGGTGAGGTTGTTTCTGTTGAGCGGTAATAAGTATATGCACCCTGGGTAGAATTCCTCTGAGATGGAGCATGTAAATGGCGCAGCTCGGCGTTACCATTGTCTTTTTTAGTTCAGGTTTGCTTACCGTTGTCGTATTGCTCATCTTGCTAATGCGTGTTTTATGTTTTTCTTCCTCTTGTTTGCTTTTCGTAACAAAACCATGATTTGCTTAGCATCCTAGCTGTTTTCAACCAAAGATTTGAGAGCGTGTGCGTTTGGAGTAAACTTTTGTGCTTAGCTGGCATTTCCTAATATTTTGTCTTATTACTTTAAATATCCTGCTGCGTGGTCACAGGGAGTAGTTTTATTTATTCGCTAATTTCAAATGCAATTATTCTCGCTGCTGTCTTTAGCCCTGTTTTCCTATTTATTACGTCAGTGTTAATAAAATGATTCTCCAATCCTTTTGATTTCGCAGGTGTTTTATGTATCAGCTCGCAAAAGGGGATGGGCTGAGTTTTGATTATCTTGTTAACTAATCACTCTCATGCTCACAACCACATGGCGTCTTCCTTCCCGCTTGTTTGACGTCGGGTTGGCTTCTTCAATGGCATATAAGCCATGTCACCATGTTAGTTCAATCAGTGGTGATATTTTTTTAATCCAAGTTTGTTTATATTTTTCCGCTGTTCCGTCAAACTTTGTCTGAATTGTCGAGTTTTAGCTTACTTTTTCCTTCGGAACAAAACTTTGTGGAGGCAATCCTTGCAGATGCTTTCAAAAATTTGGCGAGGTGATGGAAAAATACTAGTAGTTTTTATTCGCAATATTTCTATTCCTGCATCCTTTCTCGCTTTTTCAGTTCGATATTAATATTTCTCGTGTCGGCAAGAATCTCCTCCCTTAACTAAAATATCAATTCGATGCCTCGAATCCAGTTTATCTTGTCATTTGCGTATTAATTGTCTAGTAATTTTGAATTCGTAAATGTAAATGCACCAAGTGTCATATTTCATGCGAAAAGGAGTTGCACTGCTTGCGCGCGCCTCCTGTTAGCCCGTTACTGTGCGTGTGTGCGAGTGTTTACGTGTGCGCGTGCCTGCGCATGCCTATTTGCGCTTCTGCCTAATTATATCTCCTTTTATATTTCTTCTTCGTTCTTAGCTTTGGAATGACTCATGTTGGGACAAATAGTGGGGATTTCACTCAGGCACACCGTTTCCACCTCCCCTCATTCCTTCCTCGACACATTTTCCCTTTTCAGTGTCTCCTAATTGTCCAAAGTTGTTTGCTTGGATATTGGCCAGTTACATAAACTCAGTTTGACTTTTATCCCGACTCGAACTTGCTGCCCTTTGATAAACTGCAAATATAACATACTTTTTATTAGTTTTACTGATTGCCGCGTGAATAGATCCTCACGTCCTTTCATTTTCTTTAATGTTTGTTTTTTTCCACGAATCGTTCGTTGACTAGTCCATTTGGCAGTGTTTGTAAGTGGAAACCACTTGCTACCGCCACCTTTCAATTTCTGTGCTTTCGTTTTTGGTGAGCAAAATATCCCCTCCTGAGTAGAGAAACATGTGTGAACTAGGCGCCTTTTTTATCAAGTTAGACGAATGCAACAACAATTTATTTTGTGCGCTAATCTCACTGTCCACGACACTGTTAGCAAAGGTCATTATGTCAGCATTCTTGTAAGCTACAGACAAAGGTTGAACTCCATGATCTCTGTTGGGCCGATTTCCACTACAGCACCAGAAAAGAGATTTTTTTCTTGGGCGGGAGCAGTAGCACAGTGTAGCAGGAATCTGTGTTTTAGGTGTGGTCGAGAGACCTGGTGGCATTACGTGGCCGCAGTGACTAATAGCTATCATGCTTACTGGCCAATCAGCTATAGGCATGATTGGACGATGCTCTTGGTAGCTCGTACATTCGAAGCCACTTCTGTCTCTCACCCCTTTGCACAACTTAAAGCTTCCCGGACTATCTGAAAGCAATGTACCTGTGGCGTGTGTTTCTTTCTCCTTTTTTGATCAAAAGTGTGATTTGCATTTTACGCTGGCTTGGAAGGGTGGAAGGGAGGAAGATGAATGCCTGCACGGAAGTAAGGTGAGTTATGGCCCAGCGCCTACAACTTTTAGTTTAGTCAGCGGTGACCTTGGAATTCTTTGTTTATTCCCTGCACTCATTGGTTGGCTTCGTGGCGCTGTGCTGTAGGCTACTAATCGCCGCATATTTCCGTCTATTTGGGGTCGAGACTTCTCTCTTTCTTTTTCCACTTTTCTCGCGACACAATAGACAGTAGCTCATTTATTTTCTGAAAGGTAACGACTATAGCAAATTCCTTAGATTTATACAATAAACGTTGCCAGCGTTGATGGTTGTGACATTGTATTGTTTCCCCAGAACTCCACATCTGATTGGTCAATTTTTCAACCAATTAAAACACCGGCGGGGGCATAGCGTAGATCCTCGTGTGCTTTGGCGGGAAGAAAATGAATTTACAGGACTTCTGCAATTTCGCTAGGTCTTGTGAATTCAAAACAGAAAAAAAGTGCATTTAATCTTATGAGCATAAAGATAAAAGAAAAAAGAGGCTGTTAATATTGGTGCCTATCGTTCACAGTCATCAACCTTGTGAAAGTCCTTTTCTGCGCACACACTCACATTGCATGTAACTTTGGAGTCATGTGTTTTGATGGGTGTGTGTGCCTGTGTGTGTAGAAGTTCCTCGCTCACACAGAGGATTACAAGCTCTTGGCCATAGTCCCCCATTTCCAATCTCTTCTCTTTTTCTCCTTTCAATGTAAACTTTCTCTGGTTAAGTTTACTTTTGTTTCCACGTGAGGCGTGATGGATTTGTCGGCAAATCGAAGGGATGAAAACCACCTCAATCCTGCGAAGGCGATCAGGCTGTAACGGAAGCACGAACAGTGGGGGGGGATTGGGAGAGGGGGTGAACTTGATAGCAGATGTCTTCGCTTCCAGTCGCAAAACACCTAAGCTCTGCAATCAACCCATCTAATTGGTGGATGGAAAGTAGGCAAGATTAATCCGTCAAATGGAGGATGCAGAAATGTTTATGGAATGCATTTCCTTCCCAATTCCCATTTATGGAGTGTTTTTTTGTCTATAACGTGAGAATTAAAAGTAAATGCTATTTTTATTGTTTTTTTTTTTTTGGGAAAACGATGGATAGATGATTCTGCCACTCTGGTTTATCACATGGTGAAGGTTGGTTTGTCGGTGAGGTTTCGCTTCTCGTAGTCTCTGCGCAGTCCTCTTTCTTTTTTCCTCCTTTTCATAATAGTAGAACAAGCTTTTTGCATTTGGGCTAGAAACTAAAAATCGGTTTATTTATACGAAGTATATGGGCCCCGTGCAGACCTCCTCTGACCTGAATTGGTCAAATTGCTTTGTTATGTCCTTCTTTCCCCAATCCAAGGCGTCTGTCTACCTCTATCAGAGCGATGACTACATATTCCTCATCCCCTGATGGGGTGTCGGAAGGGGGAAGGGGTAGAGGGTAAAAAGGTAGTAGGCTAATTACATGGTTTAACCACGATGTCCAATTTGTCCTTTTCACCATTTTCAAGAGATTTCCTTCCTGCGTTTCAATTGTTGCACAATCAAAGCTTATTTAGTTAAAAGTTGAATATCGTCCCAGATTTTGTGGAAAGTTTGTCCTTTTTTTAATAAAACAAACTCAAAAACAAGTGACCTATGAAACATCGGTCTCTAAATGGAGGACTTATGATGCGCGTATTGCCAAATCCTCGATTGTTTGATTTTTCTGACCTTTGGGTGAATGAAAAATAGGTGGAGAAAGTGTGGATCAGTACACAGAATGACTTTCTTGACAGCTGCTTGGGTTTTGGCGAGGTGATTCCCTTTTCCATATATGCACACACTCTCACAGGCATGTGTGCTTGTTCACCCAAATCTATGGTGCCTAGTCGACATGCTTGGAAGCAAATTCGTGATTCTCTGCTCGTTGCCATAGCAGAATATGTAAATATACCTTTTCCGGTAAAACTTTTCTATAAAAGTATCGCATTTTTCTTTCTCTCTCTTCCCCTTTTGGGGAGGAAGGCACCTCCTCCCCTTGTGACTGATAAATCCAACTTAAAGGTTGTTTACGAAGGTACAAAAGGGGAGGAAAAAATTCTCACCTTTTCATATAGGCTACTATTTTCTTTGGGGAGGAGGAGAGGAGGACGTGTAAGAGCGAGAATTTACAGAATCTGCGCACAATTTTTTGGTTCCCTTTTAAATGTTGACCTCCAAAATATCACCAATGGCTAGCAGTGATTGGCTACTTATGACTACTGGTTGGTAATTCAATCGCCTTTTTCCCGTTCGTTGGTGTACTTTTATTGCCTTTGACATGACTACACTGCTGTGGTGGATTGAAAGGCCTTTAAAAGTGTGACTTGATTAAGCCACGAGTATTGAGAAGTCAAGTTTCTGTTCCAATGGACGTAGACATCTCCATGTTGGTGTCAAGTAGAGGTCAAACCGTCAGACAATGTTACCTAGGCCCAGACCCAAGGCAGTAGGTAGACTAAGTTCTGGAGAGAGAGAGACAGGCTTGGAATGCTGCGCCTTCTCGTTCTCAGCACTACATCTATGGTAGGATTGATGTTTTGAAACCGAGTAGCAGGCCGGAGAAAAGAAAATGTGATAAATTTGAGCATCGTCAAGAAATTTCTCGAAAGAAAAGGTGCCATTATATTAAATTTCCCAAATTTCATGAAGTGGTAATAACAGGTTAGAAAGCTGGTTTTCTTCCCTCTATTTGTAAAGTCCATTAGAAATATGCGTGGTCAGTCAGCTACGCTGATTCGAAGGAGGAAAGACGAGGTAGGTGATTGGGTGGGTTGGTCGACAAAAAGAAGGTTTTTTATCCCCCTCTCTCCTCACCTCCTCTTTTTAAGTATTTTTTCTCCTACTTACTTTCCCGGTTAATTTTGGTAATCAGGGGAGTTTTTTTTGGCTGTGGGAGCCAGGTCTCCAACACGTCGTGGGTATCCAAAAAGAAGAACTTTTTATGCGATCTTGATGTTTCCCTTGGGGTGTCTCAAATCTAGCTTTAAAAGCAAGAATATCGCGGATATTTTTCCCACTCTTTTGATAAAACAAAAAAATTGTCTGTACTCTATTTTTTCCCATTTATGATATCTTAAAACTTAAAATCATCCATTTGTAAAAGAAGAATGACTTTGCTAGTGCACAGTAAGAAAGAGGGAAGTTGATACTTCGCGCCGAGTGGAGGCGCAACTTGAGGAGACCGCGTAGTCAGAGAAAGGCAAAGAACCAAAAAACAAATTGTTTTTAACAGTGTAATTTGAGAGGAATTTAGGCACTTGAAATCCGCATTCCCACGATCAACATATTAGATGTTTAAAAGAGATCAAATTCTTTTATTTGACAAGCTCTGATGGATCGATATCATCCATCAGATCGCCTATCACGAATGGAATTTCGACGAGGCAATCTTGACCGTGGCGTACGACGCTCCCTTTCCCTTGATGCTCAGGGTCGTGGAGTGATTGGTCACTTCTACGACAATCACAGTTTGGGCGGCGAAAGTTATAGCGACAGCGATGAGGATGATGAGAGTGATCAGCGTTGTCTGAGTCCACTGCCTTGCCGAGAAGGTTGTAATGACTTCCTCACCAAGTTGATGTCACCCATGATCAATTCCATCGCGGTGGATCGATCAGTCTCGTTGAGTAGGGAGGAGGCTCTTCGACCCACTGAACCTCCATCAGTGAAACCGTGGAATGAGTCGATGCCATCTAAGCAGGTTACTCCGGTTGACTGCAAACAGGCTGCCTACGCTGCAAGAAAAAGTGTTAGAGGTGAGTGTAAGCCTCCCTTTCTTATCGGTCACTTTGCTTTCCTCAAATATTGCCTAGATATGGAAAGGTTGGGATTTGTCGTCTTAACACCTTTTGTGATGAGTCCCTCCATGTTCAGCTATCCTAGTAAGAGGGTCTCTGCTTTCTCTAGTGGTTGGTCTGTTTTGACACCGCCACCCCGCGTTCCGAGTCTTTTCGGACAATGTTATTACCCATATAACCGTAGCCACAACCACAAGGTCAACCCACCACTAGGCGATTAATGAAGCTGGTGCAGTTAAAAGTTCATTAAAACAAGTAACAGACTGCTAATAATTGTCTTTTTTGATGAAAACAATAAAAAAATAACTTCTAATTCCCTTGTCTCTTCCTCCTCGTGTCACATGTCGCACACTTCGGTGTTGTGGACTTTGGGCTTCTTTGGTTGAGCAAATCTTACAAGCTTCACTGTGAAAGCATGGGGAGAAATAGTTCACTGACCTTTGACCCCTCCACTTGTGCTTCCGCTTATCCTGCCCTCGTGTATCGTACGAGTCCGCTGCGGAATCAGTTGCGACACCCTCAGAGGTGTTGGTCATTTCCGCTTTACTTGAGGGCTAGTTCCTTTAGATAAAGCAAAAAATGAGGCAAATAATGCTTTCTGCTTAATTGAAAACTAAAAGGAAGTAGTTGCTTTACTCTTACCTGAGACGTTCTTTTTAGATGCAAAACTTTCCCACGGGTTCGAGCCGTCGTGTAGGCGGGTCACGATGCTCACGTTCTTCCGTTAGTAGTCTCCTCTCTAATTTCACGAACCACTTCCTATGTGCCTTCTTGGTTTCACATTGGGGTTGTAGGTAACTCCGACTGAAAGGGCAAAGCCCTCCACCTTACTTGGTCACCCACCAGTAGTGCAGTCACTTGTTGACCTAGTCAGTGATGAGGTGCCTCCAGAAGGGGAACGTTTCCTCTCTTCCTCTCTCTCTCTCCAGCCTTTTTGGACATCGCTTTTAAAGAGTGACTGATAAATCTCAGCCGGCTGCAAAAGCAACTCTACTTGTCGAGTGGAGTGAGTCACAGGGCAAGCTCCAAAATTGTCCAATCAACAGTCGGCTCTTTAAAAACAGTGTTTCTCACTTTTCTCCTATTTTCTACTTTTTTGAAGGAAAAGAAAACCAACAACTTTTTTTGGCATATAGCAAAGAGAGAAACATAACTTTGTACTTGAATAAGCCCCCGAAGCCAGTTACCTCCACTTTTCCCTCCAAAAAACAAATGAGTAGGGGGCTAAGTTGTCTTTAATGGAGAAGGCTCGACCCCGTAGGTTCATAATGTGGGGAAATTTGTCCGGTGAAGGCAAGGAGAATGTGCTTCACCATGGTAGAATCTACTATCTACAAATGGCCTACAGTTGTTTGACGCTGATGATGCGTGGTGAGTCACCAAGTGATGATACATCAGCTTTAGTTCGGCCCTCCCTTTCACACGGGAGTGGTCTTGTTGGTAGTGAAACAAAAGGATGCCTTTAGTTAGATTACAGGTGAAGGTTACGCTTCATTCACCAAGGTAAGGATTGTTTATTGAGGGGCGCGGATTGGCCAAACGAATTGATAGGCTGCCAACCATTGGTCGCTTCTAAACGATTCATTCACTGCCACCCGCTCTCTCCACACACACTTCTAATGAATGCACCACTTCATGACTGCTTTGCGTGTGTATCACTGTGTGTGTGTTTATGCGTGTGTGTGAGGGAGGGAGTGCCGTAGGCTGTGGACGGAATCGCTCATCTACTGAGGACTAAATCCTTGAGGGGGAACACGACCAGCACGAACAGTTAAATTGGCCTAGCAATCACTGGCCCAGTAAGATCTGTCTATGGACGGATGGACTATGATTACTTCCTCACTTCATCATCTAAACTTACTTGACGGCAATTATTATTACCTTTCCTTGACTTTAGGGTGGTGGATAATCATGTGATAAATGAGTGATGTAGAAGGGAAACTGAAGCAGTCTTTTTTCTCCCCAGCTCTGGTTAAGGTTTAAATATTGCTGTGAGGATCAGCCCTACAAAAAATGTACTTACTTTCGTGCCTGATAGGTTATACGATTGACGAAAGTTTGGAACGGTGAAAGAGAGTTGTGAGGAGGTACAAAATTTAACGGTGCCTTAACTCTCAGGCGGAGGTGAATGGATGAACGAATGAATAGGTAAACAAGCAAACCACCGAACTATAATTGACACCAAAAGCTTAGAGAGCCTTACAGAAGGCTGTGTTTGTTTGTTAAGTTGACCCATCTCCAAAAATGTCACGTCGGCTGTTTTTGAGGTCAGGTCGATTGGTAAAAGTACTTATCCGCGAGGTTTAAGTTGGTCTTCCTTAGGTTAGCAGGTCTGTAGGCAAAAATGATGCATGAAAGATTAAGGAAGCTCAAGCTTGTTTGAGCACGACATTCAGTTGATTGGCATCTTATTTCCGGCTCGGTCTACTTTGAGATCTTCGGAAGCAACGATTCTTTTCGTATATTCATTATTACAGAGCTTTATGGTAAGCCAAGTTGGTGGGGCGATGACAACGCAGAGGATGAGGGAGTTGGGAGGGATAAAGAGAAATCCACATCCCACCCACTTTCAGCCCAACCGTCGCGTAAAATGTCCTTCAATGACCTACGACCAGACAGTCCCACAGGGCAAGGTGGGTTGTCCACTTATTTGTAACAGCTATTTACCCTATTTATTATTTATAAGTAGAAATCTTATTAATGCCTTGTTGTAAGTGATGAGATCGTGACTTGCTTTGGTGATAAAAATACGGATGAGGAGAGGTGATTCAGCATTACGCTAAGTCTGCTTTCGCGAGAGGCATTCAGGCCGTATTAGCTCCCAGAGTCTGAGAGACTTAAACTACAGTTCCTTTTTGGGCAAGACAGTCACCTTGAGTTGCGTCCAAGGCAGTGGCAAAGATTCCATTACCGGGTGTACACTTGACAACCAGCCAAATTCTGGACATACCGCGGATATTGACCAACTAGAAGAAATGAACAAGAGCGCCAATTTTTGCATTTTCTGCAGTGTTCACCTATGACGGGGGCAAAAAAGAGGTTTCTGCGCTTGACACGTTAAACCTACCCATCTAGTGCGCCGCCCTGGAGAAGGAGGGGGACACCCATTTCTGGTGGTACTGAACACGCTAGGTATAAAGTCCACCTGAGCAGCGCTAAGTTAATCCCAAAAGGCACCTATCGTCACTGACAGAGACGCTTAAATGTTTTGTGCATGCCAACAGCTCTAGGTAACTGCCAACTTACCTCTCCAGTGGTGACAGATCTGTAAATTCCCTAGAAACTTTAGCACGCTCTATTTCGCTAGATTTAAAGGCAAATAATCACCTTTCTTATCTGTCAATGACTCCTTTATTTCTAGTCCCTGATCACAAACCAGCCGAAGCATTTACAATTGATTTGAACGGTGAGATGAAAGGTAACTCGCCTTCTTCAAAGCTTATACACTCACACGCATTTCCACCTTGGCCTTGAGCGAATCATCTGCGGCATTAGCACCTCTAACTGCTCGAATTCTCCCCGTAAAAACCTTTTCATCGTGAAAAGAGATTTTTTGCTTCATTTTTTATTTGCTGCAAAAGAAACAGGAATTTTGACAGTTTAACTTATTCACTACGTCGATTACAAGTAAATACCTTGGTAGCACGGAATGCGCTACTCGCGGGATTAAGTCGAACCGTTAAAAATAATTTATTAATTTGGTTTTAAAGTGGGAAACATAGAAGGGGGACCAATAGGCGGGAAGAGTGTCATAAAGCGGTGCTTCGTCCCACCGATTTGATGGCCTATTTGAGGACCATGGGAAAACAGACGCACAACGGGACACTGTTCTCTGGAAAAATCCACTCGCTCCCCCCTTCCCTTCACTTCTCCCCCACCTCTATCTTCCTTAATTATTAAAAGGTATTTAAGTGGATAGGAAGTGTTTGAGACTGTGAAGACTCATCTTGTAAGAAGACTCTCGTCCTCGATGGCAACCAGACTTGTTCCAGGCTAAGATGGGTTCAAATTTCATACACTTTTTATGCAATGAATTACGAGGATATGGCATAGAAATCAGACCAGTATTTCATAATGGATGCACTCAACTCTAGCCGCCCCCATTGCGTTTGTAAGCCTATCGTCCAACTGTCAGTGGTTTAAGGAAAGATATGGAGGCCATGAGGGATGGCTTGGAGTTGTAAGTCCCATCGTAAGGTCAACTTTGTGGTGTACGATATGAAGTATGGGGTATTGTATATTTTTGTCAGACTGGTGAGCTCTTCTGCCCGATTGATAAGTCCTGACGGTTTCTCGAAAAGTTTTATCTTTCATATTTGAGCAGGTGGATAGATGTTTAATTGCCAATAATGTCTTGTGATGAGTGTCTTAGCGATTCGGAATGGGTATTGAGTGAACCCATTGGAGATGGTCAAGAAATATATCTTCTCCAAATACAGCTTCTTTGTTTCAGTGACTCCACGGCGCCAAGCCGAAGCTTTCACTATCGACTTGGCTGACGCAGGGAATAGCAGTGCCGCTGGAAGTGTCTGTGTACCGGAGAGATTGCGTCGAGCACTTCAGGAGAGGCAGCAATTGACACGAAAGCACTCGGTGCCTACAGAACGACAAATCACTGCATCCACTACTAAAAAGGCCGTAAGTAGACTGTCACCCCTCAGCCCTCTTGATGAGTTTTTGTAAAAGGAAAAACCACTGTTTAGAAGGGTAAGAGTTTGATGATGTGGCCGCGGATCGTATCTCCGAGATAGTACATCTGTGGGTAGCTCGCCAATGCAGTAATCAAATGCCAAAAGTCGAGGCTTCTGCGTAGTTCGACACGCAGATTCAACGAGCATTATGCCATGAAAATAACGTCTACGAGCTTTGCACGACCTGTGTGGCCGATAACATAGAAGAAAAGGCTTGAAAAGCCGGATTTAGGTCCCCTTTTTATCAACCTGAAAGTTAATTCGACCTCCTTTTTCATCCCTTTAATTTAATAGCCACCTCGGCAGACTACAAATCAGGCACCGGTTTCCAGACAGCCTGTTAAAAACGATCAGACGGGCGGTTTGAGAACAACCACCCGTCCAAAAACAACGCCCTCTGGCAAGAGTCGACCTCCGATCACATCACCACCTGCCTCATCACCAAAAAATGTTGCAAAACGGACCACAAACACCTCTGCTACCGCGTCTAAAAGTTAGCTGTACCATTGTTGCTTTGTTTTAGAAACAAAAGAGTTTTTTGTGTCACTAAGGTGAAGGAAGAATTAGAAATGGGAGAAGGAACTCAGAAGTCTAGAGAAGTGGTAGCAATTGATCTTTTCATGCGCATTCCTATCTGGCAAGTCGATAGCGGCTTCCTAGCCCTCCATTCTCTGCCTCACACAAAGCCTCCATGCGAAACGTATTGATAGAAACAAAAAAAGGGACGCACATATGTTACCCGATTTTTCCTTTCTTCTTTCGCCCCTACAGTCACTAAAACCCCGACAATACAAAAGACACTGCAACGGAAAGAGCCCACAAAACTCTCGTCTCGTGGTCCACCCAATCCACTGATCCAACGGAATCGTATTCCTCTTCGACAGGTACCTACAAAGACTGCATCGACACCAAGTGGTGCGCGAAAACCCACAACTGGTCGAGCTGAGCTATCTCGGTCTTCACAAAGTTAGTCATTTTCTACCCCCTCCCTCCAAAAAAAAACTCCAACGAATAAAATCTAAGACTTTTGTTTTATTCGACTTGACAAATCCGTGCTTATTGTTTTTCCACTTTGGTAACCTACTTTACTAGGTCCCTCCGCATCGCCACCAGCTGTGAAAGCCTCCGATCGCGTCCCACTTCCTGGCACGCCTGTCGGCGCTACAGTTCAGTCGAACCGAATTCCACTAAAACGTGGCTCCACACCCATTCCAGCAGAGAACGGTGCAAAGCGACTTGTGGGCAGTCCACTCCAGCGTCGCATCACGGCGTCAGTGAAAGCACCCGGACGACAGACTACCCCCACACGGACTGCAATTTCGGAGGAGAAGAGAATTCCCCTAGTGACAGTAGGTAAGCTAATAGATAGAAAAACCATCCATGGGAGGGGACTGTGGAACAGTTGGGAAGGGGTGCTTTGATAGAGAGGATTGTGGAGTGGATCTATACGATTCCCTTGAATCAATCAAGTGTGAATCCAACATTTCAGATGGTCAATTTTCCATGTTGAACGTCAAAAGTCTTTCAATGACGATGTGCGAGTCGACTGTAACATGTGGGGAGTCATTAGTGGTCCTTATTTCTCGGGAACAACCGGAAGGAGGGACCGTGAAGCTAAAAGGTTTTTTCTCCACCACTTTGTTTCTTCGCTTCTTCTCACTTTATTTGCCTTCCCCCCTTCCACACTGCTACACAGCCTAGTTCAACAACAGGAATTGAAGTAATCACGTTTTTCAACGAGTCCTCCATCTTTTCTTCGCAATTCGTCCCATTTTCGGAACGCCCCAAAAGTGAAAAAGTAGGTGGTCGGGCCACCTTCTTCACTTGTGTCATGCTTTGGGTGTTGCCCCTGCCAATGAGTCAGTCTTTCCTCATGTCGTATGGGATGTGATATGGCAGCGTTTCGATGACCCGTCTTTTCAGAGGATGACAGAGTAACCAATCTCGACTGTTCTGGTTGTTCCTGCTGAGGAAGCCTTGACTGCGTACGCATTTGCATTATGTGGTAAGGAGGGGATTTGGTAGGTTTCGACTACAACCACAGCTTGCCTTTCCGGAGGTGAGGGTTATGCCCACACGGATACACTGAGGTAGTGAGAGGGGAAACAGATAAGTGGTTTAACGGTGGACCTCACAATCTACCTCCTCCTTTAAGTGCTCCTCGCAGGCGTTTCGTGGGGTAGGACACCTCCAAGCCCCCCCAATTACATTCAGGCAGAAGAAATGTTAGCCTCCTCCTCCTACATTTCACATTGAGGAATCTTAGTGGCTCTGCACTTACATGTTGGCGTTTAAATGGATAGCTTTTGCTTTTTAAAAGCATTTATTTTTAAAAGTAATGTAGTTGAATATTTGCGCATTTAGCTCCATAATTAATCTTATCTGAGGGAATTTATCTTTCCACCTCCTGTCCCACTGTAAAGGCTAACTGCGGAGCTAACTTGTTAGACAGTCGATGTCGCTGGCCTTGTTTTCTTGTAACAAAAAGAAGCAAAAGTGTTGAGGAGGCACAGAGTACTTCATCTCTCTTCTCTTGGCCTCTTACCAATCCAATTTGACTGGCATAGTAGGACACTTATTTGTTAGGACTTCACCCTACCTCGTAGGAATCAAATGACCGATAGGTGCTTTAGTCATTGATAGATGTAACAATTTGCCATCAGGTCGGCCAGAAACTTGGTGTGGTTTACCTCTCCTCTCTGCCCATCCTTCCTCTTTGCATCTCTTCTTCCTCTCCGACCCCTTCCTATTTCTTCGAGTGTTTTAAGGTTCGACTAAGGCAAATGGTATGGGGTCGGGGTCAAATTTTTATCGGACAGGACAAAGTACGAGCCCACCACTTTCCACCCTACTTTGCCGTTTGATCGATGGCAAGGTCTCTCCCTCATCCCGTCTGATAGGGTTCTAGTCATGACGTCTGCGGGCTTTGAAAAACGGTCGCCATGTCCACCTTGGCTACCTTCCCACAGCGACCGGTTCCGACATTTCAACACCGGTGCCACAAATCACCTGATTGGCTGACAAGCGATGGAGGGCGATGTTTCGCATTCATTGGACTTCAATTCATGTTCATCGCAGCATGGCGATGGGTCTGATAGGTAGAGAGGTTTTACAATTGTGGTAGTTGAGTCGGTGTTTATGGCATTGTCGGGTTTCGCTCAGAGCTTCTTGTGAACCCCGCAGTGCAGAACGGGACAGACTGCCGCCTTATCAACTCAGTTCAACTCACAAGAAGGGTGGTATGGGGGAGGAGGCGTATCCCCAAAAGATGATAAGTAGTACATTCATGTATTAGATGAAAATCAACGCAACAGATATGTGACACATATCCCCTATCACTTTCTGCTAGCTGCTTGTAGTAAGTCATGTGAAACATGCTGATCGATTGAATGGAAGATGTAGAAGTGCTTCCTTGATCCAAAGACATTTCCATACTTTTCCTCTTTTTACTAACTGAAAAATCAATCAGCGAAATAGGCGCGCGTCATTTTATGAGGGATGTCATATTGCACTGTTGAAATTTCTTCTAGATTTTGACATTGAACGTGGTAATAACCCCGGTGGATGGCAAAATATTGTAGTTTAAATCAACTTTACTCCTTACTCGCTACTTAAATAAACTAAGCGTCCTTAGATGTCCAAGCAGGTTGACCTAATTTTGGCGAAGCTACCTGTCAAATAAATTGGAATTACCCTACGATACTGTTCGGTTTGTTTCATTTCAGCCACTACACGTCTTGCAAAAGCCCCGGCTGTTCCGAGCTCGCGAGGGATCGTCCCAACCCCGAGACCGAAGTCCTCACGTCCTCTGTTCAATAGCATCAAGAAGCCAATTACAACGACTCCCACTGCTACCACCGGTGCCTCCGCCGTCTCTCTGCCAACAAAACCTGTGCTCGGTGGGTGCACGATCTGTGATCCCGTGATCCAGGAGATTTGGTCCTACAAGGACGCTAAGGAATACGTGATGGAGAAGATGTTTCAGGGCATCAATGCCACCTACACCGCTGTGACAGCCGCCAAGTGCACCACTCAGTCAGTGTTTGAGGAGTTTAAGGTGGCAGCAGCTGCGGCAGCAGCATTACCATCGACACCTGCGGCTGTAGTTGTGCCAACTGCAAAAGTGAAGACACCGATTGTGTGTACGCCGGAGGAGAGGAAGGAGTTGGAGTTGTTTGAAAGGGTGGAAGCTGAGATAAACAAATTTGGAGAAGGTGAAGAGGAAGCGGTGAGTTGGGTTGATGGATTTCTTAACTTGATTTGTCAAACTTTTACACTCTTTTCGCAGCTTGCATAGTTGACTGAGATGGGTCTTCTCTTATAAGGAGAGCGAAAGGTATTTAGGTGTTGTTTTTAATGAGAAAGTCTAGTCTGTGTACGCATTCGTATTATGCAGCATGGAGGATGTGGGTAACTTTTAGTTGCAACCGTGGTGTTGCGCAACTTCACTCCATGCTCTTTTTTATTACTCCTAGCTGGCACAAGCTCTCAGCCCCTTGGTGGAGGACTTTAGTAAAACTTGGATCCGTGGCAAAAATGTCAGCAAATCTGCAGACATCTCTCATCCGCCTATCGACGAACTTCCTGTTATCGATGCTTCGGCAGAGGAAAATCTTGCAACACAAGCAATGAGTACTGCTGCTTCCACTGTCACATTGGAGAATCCTATGACGCATCCTGAGGATCATGGAATTGACCCGAACACTCTGCAGACCGCTGAGTCAGTTCAGAGCATCGCGGAGACCTATGTTCTCGATGCTAATGACACATTGGCTGCTGAGGGTATTCCGCCTGTTGTGATATACGATTCCATGGAGAAATTGTTAAACGAAGCCCGAGGGGATACAAGTATCATGGAGACTTCAAACACCTGCACTATTCCTTATCAAGGTACAATGACATCAGGAAGTGATAGCCCGAATCCGGATGAGGCGGGGGCTGTGGAGGATGAAGGGGAGATAGAAGCACTGCAAAGGTTTGAAAAGGAAATCAACGATGAGTTTAGAGCTGAAGCGGACTCTCTCTCCAGTGATGATGAGGTAGGCTAACTACAAATTGTTGGTCGTGGCTACACTCCCTTGGGAACTCACTAATGTCATCATAATTCGCGCGAATTTGCGGTCTCTGTTGTTGTCCTCCCGAAAGCAGCAACAAGGGGGAGGGGGAAGGGCAATCTGGAAGTGGTTAATTATTAACGAGGGTCGTTTAACCTTATCGCTGCAAAGAATCCTGCCAATGTGGAGGTACTGCACACAGCAAGGAGACGACGCATTGGCAGTGTGTGTGGATAGAACAGGACGAGGAGAGCGACAAGGTTCCTTGAGAATAAGGATGTGAAAGACCTCTACCAGAGCAGATCAGCAACAATTCCTTGGTCATGGTGATCCCTCCTCCATCGTGATCAACGTCTGACCGATTTGTCAATGCAGTCATTCCCGAAAACTTCCAGTTTGGACTAATGCACATTGGTTACCATGACAACAAGTCAATGGATCTGTTCTAGGATAGACCAAAAAAGTCGTGGCTTGATCGCATCGCCATCTCTACTTAATTTGTCGTAATTTTGTTAGAAATAACTTGAAATGATTCCACTTTAGTGGTCTTATTTTCTAATGAAACAGTAAATTAAGCCATCGTAAACCCTCCGACTCGTGTCAAACCATGTCATGAGGGTGAATCCGTGTGGTTGGTATCGACTGTAATGTGGAGCAACATTCTGTGGCATTTTCTAGGTAGACCAGTTGGAGAGTTCCTTTTCATATTCCCTTATCTTTTTTTTTCTCACTCTCTTCTCTATCCATAAGAAGGGAGAGGCATAGGAAAAAAAACGGGCAACGCAGGCACAGAAGTCATTTTCATTATGTTCAAGCGTATGTGCAATGGGGCTTTTGTTTTTTTCCATCGGTGACCTTGACAGAACCAATAGGCGCTCTAGGAGTGAGGGATGCTAGAAGACCAATGAAAATGTTGGTGGGAGGCCATTTGTTAGGTTTGAAGGTGGCTTAATGCAGGCGACGTGTCGTCGTCTAGTGTGTTATTTAAAGTCACTGCCAATGTGGACTGATCTCGCTCTTCAGATTGGGAGAAATAATGAATCTCCTTAAACCCTTATTTAAACTGAAAAAGGTTTGGCTTTTTCTGATTTTTTTTCGACCTCAAATTGATGCTATCGCTTTTCTTATTTAAATCAACCCACCTGGAATAATCCTTTTTTCTCTTTTCAACCATCGAATGCAGTCCATCGGTCAGGTGGGGGAAGGGAGGAGGGGGCACCGTTTTAACCGCTTTTTATGCCAATACTTGCAACTCTTGCTTTTTAATTTTTAGAGAGGAGGCTTGGCCTTTAACAATGCTGAACGTAAAACAGATTATTAGCGCCTTGCATAATATGTACAGAGAGACACTCTACCTGACTGACTTGCTTGCTTGCTTACCTACTTACCCGCCTACTTTATTCACCACCCTTCCTTTTGAGAGCTCTAATAGATGTAAAACCTTGGCTAACCACCTTCACCCTTGTGGGCATGCTAATACACACTAATCACTGGAAAGTTTGTGTGTACCCTGTAAATAATCCTTCTATTTTGGAAAAAATTTCGCCCCTTCCTTTCTTTCTTGCCTTCTAGCTAATCTAGCCTTTGATCCCAGACTGTCTCAGTGTATGGTAGGGTGGGGTTGGGAAATTGCTCGTTTCAATTGTACGAGCATTTGTGATTCTCGATATTTCAAACTCGTTTTTATGAGCACGAAAAAGGCGCCACTGTTAGTTAGTGGGATCGTTTGTTTGAAGTGATTTACTTACTTGAGAGGACAACTTGAATAAGAAAGTATTAGTCTTTCCTCCAAAGAGTGAAATAAATTTTGATAAATTATCTGGTTAATGAGGGTAAAGTAAAAAGGATGCCCTTTTTCACTTGAGTACCACCACTGAGACCCCCTCCCCCCATTCAGCGAATGCCCTCATCTCTTGAAGATAAACGAAGTGTTTGTGGAGGGGAATAGGTAGGCAGTGAACAATTTGTTTTCTACGACTCTACTTTACCAAACTTTGTCTGAGATTTTTTGGGCACATCAAAGTGCTAGACATAAAGTGATTTTGTATCGCTTCAAGAAGCCAACAAGTCTGTTCATTCGTCGTCACGTTTTTTAAGACGTAGCCACAGTGGATTTGGGGGGAGGTATGGCGTTGCTTCGTGATGGAAAACATCCAATGAAATCGGTCCACTCTTGGTGAATAATTCATGCGACCAGTATGAGTTAGTTGGTTCTAGGAGGAACAGACTGCTTCAATCAGGGCAGACTTTGTTCGGACTACTCCGAACCCCCCTTTTATGGTCAACTCATCTGTCAATCCAAAAGTGGAGCCACTCATATTCCCATGGAAAGGCGAGTGAGCAAAATGTTATTCTTCTCGGTCCCTTCCCTTCCGAAGGGGAGAAAACAAATTGATTGCCCAAGAAGCATGGACACTCAAATTTACCCTTCCGTGCTTGATTTTCCCCAACAAAACAAACAGTAGTGACCCTACTGTTTTGTTTTGTTTTACATAACCCGGCATTCTAATCGCACATTCTTTGTGTGCAAGTGATGGTGCAATTTCTTTGGCACCATCACGGAAGCAAGTCGATTGTCAATTCCTAACAGTTGCTTGGGCGCAGAATTTGAATGCCGAATTCGCACATGATATGGCGTATTTTTCATTTGCACTTTTTGCCACTGTTGCAGGATCTAGAAGCAAAATCCAACAGCAGTGGTGGTGGTGGTGGTGGCAGAAGTGGTGGGATTCCGCTGGGTGGATCGAGGCGTCAGGGGGCTCCCCCGATACCGGAGTACCTAGCGAAAACACCCTGTTGGTCGGAGAAGCGAGAGGAATCAAGGGAAACACTAAATCAACTACGTGGTGAAAAGTCTCGGGTTTTCCCCCCCAGTTCGGATATTGCCATGAAAGGCACGCTAAGTGAAATTGTATTAATCTAATAGTATTACAATTTGGGATCTTTTTATGCATCACATTTGTTGACTTTTTCTTAGAGAACCTTTGTGATTCATCCAGTGTTCTGGTAATAATTGATTTCTCAGTGTTTTCATTGGTCAATTTTCAAGGTCGCACAACCTGATTGGCGTTTGATTCAACATGCGAGGCGTGCAAAATAAATGCAGTGGTTATTTTAAAGAAGTTTGAAGTTAGTTTGTAGCTATATATAAAGTTAAAGTTTATAAATAAAAATTTAAGATCAGATTGTTCTGTCAAACTGAATTTTAAACTTTTTTCCCCACCGTATGTGTTTCAAATAGAGTTGGTTGATATCAATTAGTAACAGGAAATCAGTCGAGCTCGTGGGTTGAACAGTCTAAGTTTCTAGACTTCCGAGGTATGCAAGACAAGAAATACTTGCGTCAGAGCTTGTTCCATTGTCCCCATGGACGTGATTCGAGTACCATCTGTGCCTTACCCTTCCAACAATAGCCCTCCTTCTTAGACTGCCTGGTGAATATGAATCCTTTGGTGACAGAACCTTTCGACGTATCGTTTTCCTATTTTTTCGCTACAAATTTGGACACAGTGCATTCCTGAGAGGCGAAAACCAGTCGAAACCTAGCCACCGCCCTTCCTGTCTTTCATTTCCCAACTATCTATCCTCTCTCGTATGTGACTGTCAAGTCTTACAGGAGCTCATCATGCGGAGGAATGTAATACAGGTGCTAGATAGGATAAGGTGGGATATTTTGGATGAATACGACGAAGTTTTATGCACACTTCCGCGTCGTGCCTTGTATCCCTCAGCGGTAATTATTGCTCAACTACCGAGAAGTGAATAAATCATCTCTGCAGCGTGTCTACAGTGCACCACACACAGAGCAGGGACTAAAGTGGTGTCTTCTTTAAAAATGAATAGCTGAGGACATGCGTGTTCCTTGATCGAACCTTGGAATACCTTCTCCTTAATCGCTCAGTTAGACGACGCCAAGTGTAGGCGAAGGTAACCTGTTTTTGAAGACTCACGTCTCCATACTTCCATACTTCTGCAGCCTCGAGATTGATTTGCATTAAATTTGTAAAACAGTCCGTTTTGAAACTCCTCTGGGAGATTTAAGCAACTTGGTAAAATTATCTGCAATAAAACAAATTGTTTAAAGGAATTTTCGGAACGTGTAATTAAAAGTTTTAATTATTTATAGACAGCTAATTCTTAGCTTTTGGAGGTTTGTAGTGAACAATCATAGCTAAAATAGTCACATAAACAGTCCTACTTGTCAAGCAGACTGTCAAAGTTTTGCATAAATAGCTCTATGGAGAGCTGTGATGGGCTGCATTTTGTGGTGCCAAATGGGTTTACCGGAAGCACTACTTCATCTGTCTTGATAATGTGCATTTAAGAGTAGCATGCAGGCCTCCCTCTCTCTGAGTGGTCCGAACCGTTTTGATGTAAGTGAAGCTCTCCGGAAGTCCGACCCACTTGAATAACGACTTTGAAGAGGGAAGGGGAAAGCGAAATCAAAGAATGCCCAAAGGCCGAATGGGAACATTTGCTCTGGACCAATCCCAGTGTTGAAAATCGGCTTCGGTTGAGGCTGTGCCAATGTCGCTGTCTGGGTCTGCAATAGAGTTGCGTAGGTGGTAGCGCTCAAGCTCCTCTAAAGTTCAGTAATTCTCTTGACCAAAGTATAGAAAGATTAGTCTCTCCACGAAATTATAGAGTGGATTTAAGAGACCAAATTCTGGGAAGGTGGAAGTTCTCATAATTATGTATTTATAATTGCAGAATGACTGAACAGTGTTTCCTCGTTCTCCCAATTTGTGCAAATCACGTTTTTTACAAGATGTGGGGTTGGTTTTTAGAATTTCATTTTTTATTCTCATCTTGAAGGTCTAACTTAATTTTATGCATGGCGAGGTTTGGAGAAATTCATGACTCCGTCCAAGTCTCGCAGACTTGGCATTCATTTCTCGTGGTTTAAACAAAATAGCTGAAAAGTAATGAACTCAAAGTGTGTTTCGCTTTTTAGCACCATAATTACATTTTAACCCTTAATCGAATTTATTTGCTTTAAATTTGTAGCCGTGTTGGAAATTCGTTCAGTTGGGAACAATCCACTCAACCGCTATTGTACAACAACGAAAAATGTTTGTGTATGGTTTTTGCTTTCATGTTAATGGATATTGCTGTCCCAAATAGCCATCAGTATGGTTGATGATCCTCTCCCAAAGTGACAACAGACTCGCTTCAAATCCCACCCGCCCGTAGAATTTGAGGCTAAAAAAACTCACTCCTAACCGCCTTAGTTTATATCCCAGGCTGCTTTCCAAGCTCTCCATTCTACATAATTGTCTGCTGTCTAGAAAAGGCTACAATCACTTGGAGTTGGGAGAAATGTGAGTTAAATACGAAGGAGTTGAGACGAGATCGCATCCCCTTCTCCCCCTTTCAGCTTAAAAAGGAAACGTTCCCACAAATAAGTCCTGCAGTTGTGCGAGGCATGAGGTGCTGCGTTGTCTTGTTTTCTCACCGACTGATTGACACCAGTAATTTTTTGGGTGAAGAAGTTGTTTTCAGCCCCGGCTCCTAGTTGGCTCTCCGACTGTGACCCTTTGCCCCTATAGTGCACTGTACACAAAGGAAGCATGATATTGTGGAGCAAGTGGCGCGTTGTCTGAAGGTGTGATGAAGTAGTGATACATGACATCTGTTTCCATCAGGTTCAAATAATTTCCCAGTTAAACCCCCTTTGTGAAGCAGATGAGCTCGAAGCTTATTCTTCGGGTCCAACCAAAATTCAGCAAGAGCAGTAAGGTGAACTGGAGAAGCCGACTCTTTTTTTACAGAAGAAAACAGTTATTTTTTCTAGCCCAAGGTGTTTTGATAACCTCAATCCTATGTTAAAATTTTTGTTCTGCTTTATAGCCGAAAGCCAGGTCACCACACATAATCAAATTTCACCAACAGGCGTTCGACCCTACCAATCCATCGATTCCGGTGTAGTTGATGCCGAGTCGCATTCGGCTGTGTTCCTTTTGACCAACACCGCCCTCATTACCAACACCAGCAGTAACAACAGCGCCCCAACCACCGCCCTCAAGACACCTCCCTCCAATCCTTCTAACCTTCAAGGTCAAATTTTCCCCGTCGAAGCTTCCTGTGACTTTTTAAATGCATCAGCCTCTCCTTCCACCTCCTCTTCATCTTCTTCCTCCCCTCTCATTGACCACTTAAAGGAGGAATTTTTTCAACCTGAAATCGTTCCAAAACCCAAGCTTGTCCGTGCTCCAGTTCAAACGTCAACTAGTTTGGAAATGCGGGGTCCGCCAAGTAGTCATCGAGCCCAATCTGCTACAACTCGTCGCTCTTGGAATCCGGAGACCAACCTGCTGGAAGTGACTTGGAGTCAGTTACGGCGGCATGCTAGTCGATGCTCCATCCAGTCGGAGTATGGAGAAAGCGGAAAATCACAGGGTTCCGGATATCATCATCGTCACCGTTACCCTTCAGTTCAGTACTCTGCGAGAGGTATAAAACGCACCTCAGACGCAGTCTACCCTTTCGCGGTACAACAGGTGCCCATTATTCGATCGACACGTAGCACTGCCAGTTTGGACACGGCGTTGTTGTTGAGGGTGAGTTATGAGTCAGCAAATATCGCGACCCCATGGCTAGCATCGTGGTTGGACCAATCCACCGCCTGGGATACACAACTTTTAGCTTTGTCTCTCCTTCCCTGCCTTCCCTCCCACACCCATATGCCTAAATATAGGCAAAAATAGTCATAGAAATAGGTCAAACAATGATTTCATCCATTTTCCTTCTGTTTCGGTTAAGTCGAAAAGGGGAGGAGGACGATTTTATCGCTCTTTTTCAAAACAAAAGCTCGCATCCTACTTTGTGATCTGACAAAGAACTGCGCACTTGTTCGCAAACATAGCGAGAGTTTGTGGAGCTTTGTTGCTCTGGTTTGCCGATATTTTTTTTTAAAAATCTGTTGCTAGGATCTCAGAGGTATGTCAGTTGGCACAATCGGCCTACGCTTATTCGTTCACTACGACATCCAGCATCATTTTGTTGATATATTTACGCATTAGTGACAAATGGAACTGTTTTCAGGTCAAAGATGCTTTTCTTCATTTTCTATTTAACCACTCCGCATGCGATGCATGCTTTGTTGCTGTCAGCCAGCATAAATTGATGGGGAAACGTGCGACACACCTTTTTGCCGCAACATTTCCACCTAACACATAAATATGTTACTTATTATCCCTTAAGGAAACGCCTTCTCCCTCATGACTTCCTCCTTGTGAGTCGAACTGAGTTGAAAAGGCAGTGATTTGTTCCGTTCTACACTGCAGAATTCACAAGAAGCTCTGAACGAAATAGCGCGTCGTATTTACAGACAGCCTACTCACCCGACAGTGCCAGCAACACCGATTCAACTGCCACAATTGCAAAACCTCTCCACCTATCTGACCCATCGCTATGCTGAGACAATTGTGGATAGAAGCCCGATGAATGAAAAATATCGCCCCCCATCCCCCCCACCACCCAATCAGGTGAGTTTTAGGTGAGTTGTGGCCTCGGTGTTGAAATGTCGAAAAAAATCCCTGTAAAAGTCTAGCCACTGAGGTAAATGCAGGTAAATGCGGTAACCGCTTGTCAGGAAGCTCTGCATGTTGCCTGGCAGAATAGGATGAGGGGCATGTTATTTTACCCCTTTTGAAGCTTCTTATAATTTAACATCATCGCTTCTTCACAATTATCCTCATTTGGCAGTCGGCTATGCAAACATTTTTCGCTGATTAGGTTGAAAACAAAATTTAGGCCCTTTTTTCCTCTACTTTTCTTCACCTAATTGACGTCTGCGTCAGGTTTTCGGCTGCGTGAGGAATAAAATGCTTCCTTCATCATTTCACTCTCCGTCAATCGAGCACACTTGGTAGATTCTCATTTAGCGATTTCGAAAAGAAAACAAAAAGTGCTTATCAAGAGTATGAAGATAAAAAAAAAACTTTCTTTCCCCTGTCCTCACCACTACCGCATTTTATTGTCATCCAGAGCAACTGTTTCCCTCGCATTTATGGCATCTGCATCCTTGTCGGCGCTTTTAATTCATTTCAAAAACGCAATGTGGCAATTGTTACGCTTCAGCCGATGATGACATTGACAACGATGACACTTGGGACAGTATTGCGAGATTACGACTTACTTGTTCGGGCTTCTGTAAATAGAAGTTTTCTTTTGTCTGTCCCTGTAAACCCATGGTCTAAGTTTCCTAAGCAAACAGTTATTCCCCGGACGTTTTTTCGTATAAAAATATTTAAACTAAAATGAATCTTTTTAAGCAAATAATGGAATAGTTGTCCTTTTAATTTTTCTGATACATGAATGAAATTGGTCTTATTTTGGTATGCTTGCCTATACGTACGGAGCAATTATTTCAAAGAGCCCAAATACCTCATATTTTTTCCATAATAATTAAAGGCAAATATTTTTTTACTAAATAAATCATGCCTAGACAACAATTGGTGACCTCTACAGCCAATCAATGGACCGTTCATCAATGCTAGGCAAATCAGCCAATCACTATGACGTGATTCAACCCACACGTCATTTCTTCCCATCCAATCAAAATCAAGGCTCGAGCGAAACTAGACAGCCAATTAGCACTGCTCCCTACTCGCCCTCTGTTTCGGCACCACCAATATCCCCTGTATCGATTGCTTCGGCTACGGAACCAGGTCATCCGTTTCGCAGTGGTCGAAGGCCTACCAATTCAAAGTGAGCTCCCCTCTCAGCCACTAAATGTGCCCAACGCAGATTTCTTCCGTTCCTATTAGTCAAAAATGGGAATGGTTTAAAAATTGTTACATTAAGATACTTCATGTCGCGAGGGGTTTCAACAGAAGGCACAACCCTCCTGAAGTTTATGGAATGGACCTTTAGGAAAAGTTTCGGCTGAACCACTTCGCCTTCTAATTCCACTTGCTTTTCACATGCATGCATTTGTTAGAGAGAGCGCGAGACAATAGACATTCATGAATGTTGACCTTGGCGCCAACCACAGCTTTTCAGCTTGATCTTCTATGTTGTTCGTGGCCCTCTCCGCCTTGTTTTGGCTGTAAAAACGAGTCCTTCTGTGAATCGTAGCTACCAGCAAGACAATTCATGATGAAACCTGGCGTAGGCGTTGTCGAGAAGTCCCGAGTGGCATTCATTCTTCAGAGCAAACTTTATTATTGGCAAACTAGGTCTAAGAGATCGACGTGGATCAAGGTTAGTTGATATTCAGTAGCTGGAGTATTTTGAGTTCCAGGCAAATCATCCTAGAAACTCTGGCCTAAGTCAAGTCTCTTTGTCTTCCTATTTTCTCTGTCGGGAAATGATAACGATCAGTACACTGGGGAATGGGGTCGAGAATCGGAGGGGGAGGTGGAGATGTGACAGCATCTCTCCCGCTCCCTCCCTCCCCTTGCAGCGGGTGAATGAAGTTGGAGTAAACTTCCGAAAAAGGGCACCTTTTTTATTGGCCTTCCTTTTCTCTGCAGTCGTTACCCAGTTCGTCGACATTCCCTACGAAATGCAAATCATCAACGTGTTGACAGCCCAACTCCCAATGATCTCTTCCCCACTGACCATTCAAATAACACCCTCGCCCACGCACCACCTAGTCATCTCACCACCAAAAGTGTAACCGAGGTCAAGGTCATGTCATCTCGACCAACGGGGATAAGTGTCACCTCCACTGTGCCACCTATGGTGCTTCAACGACGATCTGAAGCAGAGTCGAAGCATTGCAAGTCCCTTGAGTTTTATTTTGCCTTTCTTAAGAGTCATAAGTATTTTTGGAAGAGGAAAGGGGGGAAAGGGTATCCGAACAGGTGGCCATTTGCAACGATTGGTGATGGGTAGGGAGTTTGGACGAAGCTTTACCTTTCTCGGTTTTTTTTCAAGCATTTTTAACTAGGAAAAGTTTAACTTTCCCAAAAATTATGAATCCGATAGCTACTTATTATTTTTTAGGAATTTTTTTTCTTATATTGTAAGATTAGGTAGTACTCTCTCTCCCACTGCTTCCCCTCTCCTACTTCCTCTTCTTCACTCCCACCTCCATTCCTTGCTTCTCTTCAACACGATAGAGGGTTTATTATTAGCCTATGGAGGGATTTGTAGGCGGAAGGGACGCGTTCACTCTGTAGCCCCCTTTTGGGTACCTTTCCTCATACGCCACTTGGTCATCCTCCTGTTTTCCTCCGCCGTGACAGATCTTTTTTGTGGACTATAGAGGATCACGAGATGGGATCAAGCACAAGATAATTATTTTAAACCTTGTGGAGAACTTTTTCCATTGGCTTTAGTTCATGCTTCAGGTCCAGCTGGCACCCTCCAACGATCCAGACGGGGAGCAGGCACTTTAACTGCCTCTCAAGCCTCCATTTGTCTGAATAACGAGATTAGGGGAGGGGAGTGCAGAGCGAGTTAGCATTCTCACTGATTTCAGGCCTTCCTATAAGGCCTTCTTTGTCTCATTGAGACCAGTTTGAGGCGGGTCTCTGTAGTTTCACCCATCAACACGGCCACAGCAGTCATGTCGCCAAGATTGGGTCACCATCCACGCGGATTGGAGATACCGCTCAACGAAGTATTAACTTAAGCACATACCAATTCAGTACACAGAATACTTAGTCACCCAAACTACTTACTGCGAAATACCAAACAAAGAAGAAGCGGCAAAAAAACAACGAAGTGATTGTCAGAAGTCATTAATTTTTGTCCGTTTGCCTCTCTAAGCCGTTTTTCCTTGCTTTTTGCAGATATTCCATCCTAAAGCGGTGGAATTAATTGGTTACTATAAGGAGATTACGAAAAGGGACATGTTAGCATGCTTACTCTTCGTGTCACACATATGTGACGCGCATAATCATCCAGCATGTGATAAATACATCACAACTGTCGAATAATCGTAGTCAGGGGTATTCAGATTGCACTTACTTTCTCTTTCCATCTAAGATACTTTGCACAGCTCATGACTCCCTGCAAATCCCTTTATCCGCAGGAGATACCCTCCTTACCCCCCTTCCAACTCTCAGCTATGCCACCTAGCCAAAACGGTCGTATATTGTTGATCTTTTCGGTCGGCGAGGGTCGCTTTACTACTGTTCCACCAGTGTTTAATCTGGGCTAGATGGAGGAGGAGGGCAGAGGGAGGTGTTGACATGTGACACTGCAATAATAACATCGTAGCTGATTTGAAGGGCCCACGTAGGCACATCAAAAATGCCATTTGCTAGTCCAATTTACGACTGACCATTTGGGTGTGTAAATACATAACATTTTGTGTGCGTGTGTACACTATTAGTTGGGAAGAGGTGAAAGGGGTCTCTTAGTCTATCCGTAAATAAATGCGACTTTAAGTGTGTATGCCTGAACGCCAGGGAGGACCTCTTTCCTGGTGGTTGAAGGCCTGAAAGTGTGTTTCCTTTGATCATAGCCATCCTTATTGGTCGAGGAGAATCCCCAGGTCTAAAGGCTAGTTAAACCCTTTGACAACAGAATAAGGTTGGAATCAACTGTGTTTCGACCTTCACACCTAAAGTCCACAACTCATTCCCCAGAGAAACATCCATTAATGGGTAGAATTGCGCGGCTATGTAACCAACTTCTCAAAGCCCTGGGCTAATATTGAGCTACTCTTTCGAGCTCTGTGCGTGACTTAATCCGCCTTCAGTTTCCTTTTCCCTTCCTCATTTCCGCCTTTTCCCTGTCTCGAAAGCATGAATTCATTTCGTAATTTCGATCCTTTTTCTCCTCCCCTCCTCAGTCTCCTCCACCCTCCGCCTTCACATTTCTGCGCTGCCCTTCTGCTTGCAGGCAGGCAGGCAGGCCGACGGGCGGGCAGGCGGGCGGAGTGAAGTGACTTTTACCACCCCGAAAAGCTGTCTTTCTTATCGACTGCTAAAGTACCGCCTCTGATGCATTTCGCGGAGCTCCTTCCCTGGAAATATAGTACCTGCTAAGACTGGAGCGCACCTCCTGTTGATTCGTATCTCTCTCCGTCTCTTTTTTCTCCCTATCCCCTGCCTTTTCATAACTTTCTTCTTAAAGTGCTTGGGCGGAAGGTAGAGGAGAGGGGCGGGGACATTTTGGCGCTCCAAAACCTAACCCACTACATATTTCTCTACATAGGGGGCAAATAAACGGTCTTTCTGTTCGGCGATTTGTTGCTAAATAGAGCCACCTTATTGCTCTACATTAGAGATAAGGATCAGTGAGGAAAGCTCTTCTCCTGCTCTCCCACCGCTGTTCTTTTGTTAAACATGTGTTCCTCCAGAAGGATATCTTTTTGTGCCCCTTTTATTACTTAATAAACTGAGGAGGAAGTTGAAATTAAGACCAAACATTTTTTTCAAACGTCCACTTTGTTCCCCTTTTTCCTAACGGCAGGAAGAGGGGGAGAAACACTTTAGCCAGTCTATCCATCTCATGATTCACTTTCTTGCCATGTGAGATCATTCGAGGGATTTTTGATTCTCAAAGGCTTCGGAGGTATTCCGATCTCTGTTTTCAAAAAGTATCCACGGCATTTCAAATGCTCCTCCTCCCCTTCTCAACCTTAAGTCTACCCTGGAAGCCCTAAAACCACTTTCCTTGTTACAAGGAAGTCGTTCCGGTGATCCATAGCACTCACACACCCAAACAACTACCGATGGCTGACACTCTTCACGCGTTACGCTCACAGTAGCCTGGCAATGGCGCCACGAGCTTTTTTTGCTTTTGACTCTCCCTCGCCTCTCCGCTCTTCCCAACCTGACTCATTGGACCATTTCTTCGAGCTGCCTTCTGTAGTCACGCTTTCCTTCTCCCCCCCTCCTATGCTACAGGGCAAGAGGTATTTGAAATTTGAAACTGACTCAAGTGCGCTTTATAAAGAGGGAGCGAGAAAGGATGCCAAGAACGAGGTGGAAGATGGCACACGCGACCCTTTTGGTGATAAGCGGATACATTACATCAATCTACTGTCCAGATGAACCTCATCGAACTCCAAGGCAAGGCAGAAGCGATCCTTAAATCCGCATAATTCACTGTTCGTGTGGAGAATTCGGTATTCTTTCCAGCCATCAACTTCGATCGCGGAGGTTGACTGGAGTGAATCCCAACTTATAGGTGGATGGGTAGGGGAAGCGAGGACGTTGTAAGGTTTGGAGTCCACCTCCCACTTGGGGGATCGGTGAGGTTGTACTACACCTACCAACTCCAACAAGTGAATCACTGGGTGCCACATCGAAATCTGCGTCATATTTGTTTTTCCGTTCTCATCGATAATTCTTCTCACTTTTGTAGCTAAAATTAATTAAATTGAAACTGCTAAATTATTTGTCAGATGTTATATTAAAGTTTTGTAATTTTTAAGGCTCCGCGGTTGCTATAACACCTATTTTGCGTGGAAACCGACCTTCAGGGACCCTTGCCGATGTCACGGTAAGTTGAGATTTGCAAAACCTTACATCGCCTCCTTCTCATTTTAGAATTCCGACTGCATGTTTTGTTTTGCCATTCCTTAATTTACCAAACTTTTCTGCTAAAGTTGTAGCTCAGAAGTTAAAATGCGGTAGGTAAATTAGAAAATGCATTTGAGTGAGGCACCATTCACAGGTGATAAAAGTGGCAGTGAACGCAAGTTTCACTCCTCAAATCCTAGTTGTCCAAGTTACTTGATAACCACTTCTTCTTCTCCTTCCATAAAGCTATTTGTTGCTCTACTTAGGCTGTATTTCTGGTGGCGCATTAATCTCTCCTTCATTTGTAGCTTCCACCACTTTCCGTTGTTCAAGAAAACAATGCCTCATTTTACTTTAAGGATCTGATGTTTAGTTAGTTAATTACTTTAAGAATGTAATTACAAATAATTAAGTCTTGGGTGATCTTAAGAATGTTTACTTAACCTAGAAACTTTAGTTATTTGAATTTGTTCCTAATTAAGACATTTTTTACGAAAGTCGCAAATCGTCTGTGCGATTTTATTCACTTGATAATCTTGTGCTCTATGAGTAAAGCTGATTTCTTTTTAAAGCTTTGAATCAAAAACAAACTGATGGCATAAGATATGCATATTTCACTCTCCCTTTTTCTGCCTTTCATAAATCTGGATTTGTTAGACTAGATTCTGCTCCTAGGAACTATTAAGTTCTTAAAATCTGTCCCGTATTACTAAAACGTCATATTCAATGCTCCTTCACCGGAATGTGTTTTAGGTGTCCAAGCTCTAATTTTTCTTTGGTAATATTGCTTCCAACTGTCGGGCAATCGGATGATTGGGCAGTGAGAGTTAGGACATGACGAATTACAAATTTTCTCGTGCAGTCCTTAAATGGGCGAGAAAAAGAGAAGAAGAGTGAGGAGGAAAGTTGTTGGTGTAGGAACATACCTCTTTTCTTCCTTCTCTTATCTTCTACTCAATGCTCAATAATTCAAGACTCTTTCCTCTTCTCCCAACCCCCCTTCTACCTTCTTCCTCTTTTTATCCTTCAGCGTCTGCTCACACGCGACCGCTTTTTATTTGGCCGGATGACTCCCAACCAAGGGGAGGAATTTCCTAGCCTCTTTACTGGGAGGAGTGCATAGAGAGGTCGGCTTAATCGCTGCTATATTTAGACACCAAGAAAGGGATATTTGTTGAGACATTGCCAGAGGCGTCTATGGCCTTTACTAAATTAGCCTAATGGGAAAAAAGACCATTCTCTGTTCAAGAATTCACCAGTTTTTATCGTTTTTTTTTGACTAGTTCAAGAGTCAGTGGGATTAGGCGGCGACGATGGTGTAAAATAAGACAAAATAATGTGGTCACTCTCTCCACGTGATGATAGCTCGACCACTTAGTCGCACCTTGGTTTAAAGTCAACCAACCTGTTACTAACATGATCGATTGCCAGGGCATCCCTGTCACACACTTGTGACGCTACGTGGTAGTAATGAAACTTGCTCGTCACACATGCATAACTTTGGTGTTGGAGGTAGTGAAAGTAAAGTATAATGCAGATTATGCAAAGGGTCTTCTCTGAGGTCGCAGAAACCATAGTTTTGCGAAACAAGGGCATTTGTTATTCACGCACAGGTGGTATGAAGGATGAAGGTTAAAATTGCGAAGGTTTAAAAACCACGTAACTGTGTTTGTTTTGCAATTTGCCAATGCGAACCCTTGCTAGACTTTTTACACATGAAGAGTGTCTACTGCCTGTCCATTGCTAGATGGCAGGGAATTCGTCCTCTATGAAAGCCACACCAGCAGAGGAGGCAATAGCTGGTTCTGTTGGAGGTATCGCAAAACCCGTGGCTCGTCGATTTGACGCTGATGAGGTGCTCCGAGGCTCCGCTTTCTCTACCGTCACTGCTACCCGTGTCCCACTTCGTCCCACAGAGCTTCGCTCTACCGATGTTGCGGAGCGGTGCCGTCGCTCGCTTTCTCTCGGTCCAGTCGGTGCTGGTGACACGGTCGGCGAAAACGACGACGAAATTCAACCGCTCCCTGACTCTGCTGACAAGGTATATGTCGTTCGATAGTTTATTTACGCCATTTCAGTTCCTTTTTAACATGACGGTTGTTTAATTTAACAAATGGTAAGGTAGTACCTGCTTTCGTAATATCTACCAATGCCATTTATTCATCCACGCTTAATGTGTAAGTCTCGAGGGGGAAATCTGCCACCTCATTTCAAACAGTTCATGGTTTAAATGTTTGTATCACCGAATTGACCAATGAAAACATGATTCACGAAGTACGTGAAGGTAGGGCTTAGTTTCAGACTGGGAGCGACATCACCTAGCTGGTTTATTTCCCTCCGTTTAACCACTCGGTTCGTTGAGGCACGAATTGGTAAGATCCGTGGGGCTTGTAATGCTAGACGCTTCGCGCATATGCGACACAGGAGGATTCAATGTTTATTTCATTTTCTACGCATATTTTGCCCACTACTTGCTTCATCCATTGATAGTGAATGTTGCAATAAAGCGCTCCGAGCTTCTAGAAGAAAAAAATTTATGATTAGCATGCGGTGGGTCTACCAAGGCAAGATGTATAAGCTATGAGGGAGTGGAGCTCCCAAGCGGTTGGGCATAACCGAATGGGCAGCAAATTTGCCACCTTGCAAATCACCGTTTTTCCCATTCTTTGCGAAACAAATGGTACGTCTTTTGGTGACTTCAGATCACTGTGTTTTAACCCCTTCTTGGCGAAATTCGCTGAGTAAATAGCGAATTCTTACAAACAAGTGAATTGTCCCATTCTCGCCTGAGCGATAGTGACTGGCGTTGATTAAGTGTCCGGTCGGGAGATGGGTCAATTGATCCCTCCTCCCCTCTCCCTTTTGCCCAAAACATAAAAGAAAGTATAAGTAGCAGGGGGAAATAAGGAGGTATGAATTATGTGTATTGATGTGGGGTAATTACGAGTCATACGATGGGGCAGAAAGCATACAGACCTCTTTCCTGTAGGAAACCTTGCCTTTCACAAGTAATTAATTTTTAACCAACTAATTGTCCCACACTTGGCATCGCCTATGGCCCCTACTTTTTAAAATCTCGTTTGTTCAAATTGATGGCAGTCGCTATGGCAGCGGCACAGTAATCATAGCGTCTCTTTCGCAGAGCAGTAATTTTTTCCTGTGAGGACAAGGATGAAGTGTGTCTGATTACACTAGCAGTTTTGGTGTTAAGGCTGGCATTTAGTGACTTTTTTAATACGAAAAGTCCGCTTTTTATCTTAGTGTCCGCCTCCGCTATGACTTCAGGTTCGCTATTTATCTCGCTTACTGCAAATTGATGCTAACTCACCAGCCACGTTGGAAATTGTCCAAGGTTTAATGAGGCGACAGTGTCTGACCTGTTCCAGAAGTGGATGCTGTGGCTGAGGGGCCCCGTAGTTTCACCAAAATCACGCGATCGCTGATGATAAGCCTGCGAGCATTTGTAATAGCCGCGGTCACTAATGCCAACGCGCCTATGTAGATAAACACTACGCTTTTGGCGTCTTGGCCCATCCCTGCCTCCTTTTTGATTAACAAACGCAGTTATTATCCTTAGCTGGTAGATGAGCATAAATTCTACCCTTTCATAAATACTGGAAAAGTAAATTGGTTAAAGAGTAATTAGACCTCATTCGGCGTCTTTGCCTGCCACTTTGTTTTGGGCACTAGGAGTGTCCTATCGCGCGCATTGTCCTCCATGTGGACTTGTTGCCTACCTGCCTCCTTTCTTTCTTCTGACGCCTCCTCTTTGGCTCTCCTTTGGTTCGCCTATCACATCGTGGGCGGTGTTTTAAAATCTCTCCCCCTCTCTCTCCAACGGGTGGTGAGGAATGACATCTGGTTCTAGCATCATCGGCGGTTCCACTGTTACAATGGAGGTGGATTCGCTGCAGTCCCAAAACTGAAGTACTGCAAATCTACCATGTGTTTCTTCAGTCTGTTCGTCTTGGCTTATTCCCTCGCTGCGCAGCTGTCCAGCTGTCCATCCACTAAGGGTTTCACCTCGACTGACCTTTTTGCTTTTGACGATTCTCCTGATCAGATGATTTGGGCACGCGCGTCCCTTACACACAAACGGTCACTAATTTTTCCCTGCTGAGGGAATTTTTTTCCTTTTCTACATCCTGCGATTTCGTCTCCTACTTTGCTTTAGCAGAGAATTGTTAAGTTTCGTAAATTATTTACATTTTTTAGTGCGCTGTCAATTCGGCCTTTCGTTGACAGTAAATTCATCATTGCAGTGGCTCTGATCTCTCGTTTTGTCTCCCCTTTTTTTCTGGAATAAATTGTATTTCTAATACATTTTTAGTCGAGCAGATTTGCTTGAAAGCTGGTGGATTTTTGCCTGATTTTTGCCTTCTTTGGACTGAGTTAACCTCTTCACTGATGCTAAAGCTTACCTAACATAGCGCGCTCGTACAGTTTGGGATATTCGCAAACTCACTTATCATCTGGGTTAGGGCAGTGGATGGCTAATTAGCAGTGCTGCTTGACAGGGTTCAACATGCTCTGTGAGTAGTCTGGTCTGCCCCATGCTTCAGTTTTGACTTTGCCTCTCCATTACTTAGTCAACCGTGCCCCAAGTCTCCTCTGATCTCGGAAGTGGGTAGAGGGGCAGTGCGTTACCGACGCATTGGAAGGCAAGTACTGAGGGCATGGGCATGGGCTTTTTTGGATGTTTAAAAATTAAGGGATAAAAGCACTAGAATCATTTTTTCCACTTCAAAATAGTTGTTTAATTGTTATCTTCGGTATTCATGCGATGCACTGTTTGGGGAGAACAGGTAAAGACACAGCATTGTGATGTAGAATACTTGACCATTCGAGGCCCAACAATAGTGTGCCTGCTCATTGTGGCGTTGGTTTTCAAAGCCTATCAAAAACCGGTAAAAATTCAGCCAAAAATTAAACCTTTTATGGCGTGCACGAAAGATAGGGTTCTCAATGTCTAATCTGTGGGGACTAATTATCTTGATACTACAGAGCTCAATGTCTTTTTCTGTCACACCATCTGCCCAAGGAAACCAGATGGCTCACTGATTGTCTTGCATAGAATGACGTACATATGCTACCGATTTGCCAGATATAGATAGGCTTTTAAAGTGCGCTGACATGATTAATAAAATTTCCTTTGTTTTTCCCATATGGAGCAAGTGTGTATTCACATTTTGAACAGTACCCTACTGACCATTCTGAAATATTTTTCTCTTATTCTCTGTTCTGCCCAGTCCTATGAATCCCTACTTGCAGCCTCAATTCTGCGCCTTTCAAGTCGCCTCCGTCGATGCTCTGACAATCTCGCCCAACGAATCGGGTTTGTTCAAAATCCTTCTTTCTTTTCAATGATGACGCAAAATTTGATACTTTCCCCTTGCTTTTCCTTCCAGTGCTCCCAGTTCCGATACTAACTCCCCTGTCGCCCATAACAACTGGAAAAGTGGTCTCAAAACCTCGACTTCTCTCCATCAGGAGCTCAACGATTCCCTCTCAAACATGCGCACTGTGGAACAGCACCTCCAGTGTATGTACTATGCAAAATACCTGCTACTTAAATTTATTTAAGTACCAATAATATCCCCGTTCTCCACAGACATGGAAAACGTTCTATTTGGAGGCGGTGGCAGTGGTGGTACTGCATGTGGACGAAGTAAATCTTCCACTGAGACGGATTACCTTCAAGAATTGGAGCGTATTAACAACGAATTAAGGGGCTTCGTGCCAATTGGTGCGAGTGGGGGAGGAGAAGGAAAAGAAAGAGATGCGGGAACTGCAGTTTCTTTGGTCTCTACTGAAGCAACTGACTCCGGGGTTGATGCATCCATGGCGGTGGATCGGAGCGATGGGAAAGACGCCACTCCCACGGATACCCCAAACGAATGTGCTATAAGAAGTAGTGAACAATCAGCCTTCCCCACTGGTGACTTTTATTGACGTCTCAGTCCTGTAAACTTTCACTAAAATCACTCTCTCCCTTCAGAACAAAAGAAGCTGAACTGCGAACGGAACAAAGCGCATTTATATAAAGCACTTCTTTTGTTTGGCAATATTGGAAGAAGACGTCAAAAGTTAGCACTCCTCCCCAGAGCTCTCAAAACGCGGACAAATACTGCTCGGTGTCATTTCCAACTGGCAAAGCCCAATCGGTATCGACGTAGACCTCCCCCGTGAGCATTTTTCACAATTCACCAAATAGCGGTAGTAAATAGCCACACCTCTCATCTGAGTGACTAGAATGGCTCCAGGCAAACTGGACTTCTTGATTTTTGCAAACAAAAAGCAACCCTGAAGGACATAAAATGCTTTTATTTTCCCACATAATCTCATGAAGCACTTTTTTGGAACTGTGAATGCTTGCAAATAATTTTATTTACCATTCCCACAGACAGCTCTGTCCTGCGTGCAATTTCGCGACAGGTTATACGTCGATCATCCAGTTAGGCGTTCTGCTCGCTAAATATTCCCAGAAATGACCAATCGGGGCCGGGAACTACCACGACCAGGATCGTCTTGAATGGGTACGCGACCGTTTTTGAAGCGTCAGTACCATTCAAATGTCTTACTGCGACTGAACGTCGCAATTTTGAACTGTGTCTGAAGTCGTCGGTGGATGTCCGCAAGTTTAGAGCTTACGCTCACAAGAAACTTCATCAGCACACGCTGCTGTATGTAAGCATCACATTGGACTGCCAGGTTGATTAATAGCGCTTTGAGCGACCCGTGGCATGTGCGTCGACTATGGCGAGCAGAAATAAAACGCACCTCACATCTACTACTTGGTGTAGTACCCCGAAGATAGCGTCCACTCCTAAGCCTGAAAGGCCGAAGGCTCTTATTTGACTCAAACGCCCCACAAAAACAAAAATTTTGGTTGAATTCGAAACACAGATAACACAGGTAATGAGCATCAAGAAATTAATAGGAGTCGGGCGACCTAATTCTGTTTTCGTATTGCCTGTGAAAACCAAAATCGGTCAGAGTTGATTGGTTGGCAGCAATGGGAGGTAAGGGGGGAGGTGATGAGAACTCCAATGGTGTCTCTTTCGATGTGTCCGAGATGGCAGGACGACCCGTGAGACCGGCGTAGAAACGACGCGCCGGAGCAAACAGTCGTGCAAAGGCATCAACTAGAGTAATTAAGACTTAGAGGAAAGAGGCCTACTTGCGGACTGAGTAGCATCATTTCGAACTCTCTTTACGCAAGGTGCGCCGCAATGACTGCTGGTGTCATGAGGACGTTTGTTAACAAATGACATCTAAAAGTAGGAAAACCGCCAAAATAGTTGGAACCCAAATCATTTCTCCGGTTCCATTCTACGCTATTTTGCTGACATAGTCAAGTACTGTGCACACAGTTTAACCATTAAGACTTCTTAAAGAATGCATTAATAAAAATTTCCAAGGGGCGGTTTCACAATGATGCGGAAAAAAAGGTAAATATCATGTACGTGCTCCAGGTGGAAATGTTAATAAAATAATTGGTTAAAATACGTGTGCTTATGGTCAGAGTGAACTTTTATTAACGCTTACAACTTGGGTTGGACCTCAACTAGAATACATCCCGTGTAGTACACACCCTCAAAAATAGCGCGTATCCTCATACAATAAAACGGATTCAATTTAAAAATAAAAATTTGGGAAGGGTATTGCTGAATTCAGCAAAAGACCAAAAGTTTGCGGTGCCGATGGGTCATTTAATTGTTTTTGTGTTGTTTTGTTACTGATTTGTTAACCGGATTCTCATTTCCATGCGTATGCTCTTATACAATGAAAATCAGCAGCTCTTCCAAGTCATAAATTTTTCGGGCACTTACTGCAAAATGCCCTTATAATAGTTGCAGTATACGACCTGAGTCTCGAATGTAGCGGCCCGAGACTTCCTTTAAGTTAAAAGAAGGCATAATGCTAAAACAGAATCTATATTCTGGAAACAAAAGGATTGGGGGCTGTTGGCACGACATGGAGGCCGACCAACCAGCTTGCACAATATGGCCACCCAAGTGGCCGAAACCGGCGGTCCATACAAACAAAGTATTACATAGCCCTTCTCTTCTTTCGAGCGCCGTCATCGACGCTCCCCTTGGTCATCCGCCCCTACTAGCCATCACAACGTAATTAGTGCTGGAAGAAGCACCCACGAGTTAACCACGCAAATTATCGAGATTCGAGACCATGTGTTCTTGTAGTGCCATCAAATCCGCGTAGCACTCGGTGCAGCAAAGACATATTTCTGTGTCCTTCCCTTTCACGCTAATGTGTCCCAATAAAATATTGGAGGCACGAATCCAAGTTTTCGAATGGATCGAGACACATTCAACAGATGTTGTGATTCCAGGCTTTTTTGATGCCGTGGGAAAAAAGCGAGGGTATCGTAGAACCCTGAGCAAACCGGGCGATCGGGCCTCGTAGGGACGGGATGCACGTGATTCAAGTGTGCAAAGCATAAAACGAAGCTATCAAATGGCGTCCTGCACATTCTACATCTGCAGGTACACATTTTGGCGAAGGGAGGCGAGTTGCCCGAGAAAGTCTCTGATCACTCTTGACAGTTCCACTGGACCTGGAGTTCACGACTAGTGTCGCTTTAGTTGTTAATAGCTTCCCTTCAGAACACGAGGGTGGGGAAAGTGCCAAAGATGGACGTCGATCTCAGCCCTTTTGTTAAAGGACGTTGGAGATTCTTTCATACGTAGCACACGCACTTCTTTCACACCGCCAAAGTTTGCTACAAACGGTACAGATCAGGATAGAAGTCAATCAAAGTTGGATCCACTTTCCGCTGCCACCAATATAGAGTCCCGAGACTTCCTTTAAGGTAAAAGAAGGCATAGTACTAGGGCAGAATACATGTACTCAAGGAACAAAGGGATTGGGGGCTGCTAGCATGGCCTGGAGTCCAAACAAACAAAGTATTACATAAAGATTGATTGATTTTAAGCGAATTATGATCATTGTTTAAAATGATATATCCTTCCATACTTTCATGGCTCCCCTCTCGATACAAAATTCACGCATAACTTATGGTTCTTATTTTAAGTATTGCAACGTTAGTAATTAAATTGGCATGAGCAGTGAAACTATTCCCTTGGAAAATCTATCGACCTTCAACGTCAGAATTCGAACTGGAACAAACAGTTCCTGGACCAATTTGTAGCAAACTCATGCTCCGTGTACGTGCCTCTCTGAATCTCACGTTACTATTCTTTGTGCTATTTAACTCGTTCAACGGCTCTACTGCCATAAAGGATAAACCTACGTAGCCATAACAACTTCCACGGCTAAACATAGTCAGACAAACAAAGTAAATCCTTTCTTCTTTTGGGGTTGCGCTCCATCGCAATGTATTCGGCAGCCTGACCGGCTTGAACATTAACCTTCCTTAACGCTTTACGGAAATCAATGCTGAATATCGACGTCACTTTATCCTTCCTGCGTACATTCGACACAGTGTCAGTCTCTCTTACTATATGTTCTTCTATCTCGAGATATTGATTCAGTCACCACGAGATTTCCACAAGAAAACTGACCGATGCTGATACTTTTATGCTCCATTTTTTCGCCGGGTCAAAATAATGGTCAATAATCCTAATTTTTTTGCTTATTTTTAAGGTCAGGTGGAAAAACCAGGCGTCACATATTTGTGACACTCGCTAGAAACACTATAGTGGCTCTGCAATAAAAATTAACCGCAAAAGTTGCTTTCTGTTCAATTTCTGTTTTAAATTCATAAGTCAGCTTCGAGGCCCATACTTTAATAAGATCGCTGCCAAACTGTAGCTTTAGTAACAAAGCTTCACCAGAAGCATCGTTCTATTTCTTAGGTTGCTGCAATTTAATGGATTTATGCAAGACTGAGGTTGCAGAGGGTACAGATTAGCACGTAATTAGGAGACAAATCCCTGAACTTATTTCCTCATGGCCTAGAAAGAGGTGGAGGAGAGTGTTCCTCTAATCCTACCCTCTTCCCGTTTCCCACACTCCCCTCCCACCTCGGACAAGCAAGGCTGGCATTGGTTATCCCGTTCAGTTCCGTATGCTAATCGCCTCTATAGTGCACACATGGCTAGCTCATTTTCCGGAAAAATGCCTGCTCGTTGTGCTCCCTAATAACTTAATTTGGATGTGCCCCTCATTCTTGCCATTGACGTGATGGAGTATGTAACAAACAGGCGTGGGCAGTGACAGGTGATTTGTGGATTCATTTCATACTTGCATTAACAATATTCTGGGGGGATACGCCGGAGGATTGCGTTTTGGAAGTGGGGCTGTCACCCCGACTCTTATCCTGTAATTTCCCTAGACGAAAGGGTGGGAGCAATTAGACAGAAATGAATATAGCTACCATGGGAGCTGGGGGTGGCGGATCACCATCCCAGCTATAGAGTTTATCCTCATAGCCTAAAGTAAGGACTTACATCGATCAATATGTAATCTTAATGAAAATATGGTAACTTACGATACCAGCATCACAAACATGTGACACGTGTGCAGGAAAAAACCCAACCGTTTTATGATTCTACCTGCCAAAAGTAACACAGATAAATAAGAAGTGCATGCTGGGAAGAAAAATTTCTGCTGACCAGAAGTTCTGTTTTTAAGCAGGCGTAGGAATACACTCAAGTTTAAGCATCATCCAATCCTATGCAGGTCCCATGTAGTGGATCACTGTTACATTCAGACGTAGTCTACAAAGTAAACACGACCTTACCACCCAAGTCGACGAGGTGTGTCACATGTGCTGAGGTTGAATGTCTTCCTAACGAAATGATAATGCCTCCTCCCTGTTGTCTTGAATGGCTGAGGGCCATGGTTTGGATGGCCACAACAAAGGGATTTTGGGGCGACACCGTGTTTTTGTGCTCTTGAGAGATGGACCAAAACGCCAACTTGACTGTTTGCAGCTCACCCAGGGGCACCTTAGAGTTGAAGAAGAAGATGAAGAATAGCGATTTAAGGAAACGCAATAAGAGGCGCTTTATTAAAAGCAGCCATAATTTTGCGGATTGTTTTGTCTCTCATCAAACTTCCAAAACGCCTCAGGGGCTATCATCCACACTGGTGCAGCTTATTGCGGTCCTAGGGGAGGGCGAAAGCCGCAACAAGTAAATCGACTATACAAGTTTTAACTTTGCCGCCAATGGATCCGATCGGATCTACTTTTTTGTCAAAAGGGAGAAAAAAAGTGGGCAACTGATTAGACTCTGCTGTTATGACGCCTTAATTTGTCGCCCCGATAAGCGGCATATTTTGTAGTTCAATGAATTAAAAGGCAAATTTATAACCTCTCAGTCTTCCTCTGTTCACAGGATTCAACATCAATAAGCATATTTGGGTTTGACAAAGGAAGGAGACATTGAGGTGACCATTAAACACCATCCTCTTCATATCCCTCTCCTCCTCCCCCCTCCCCTGGTGCATGGCTCTCATTCTCTTCTCCCCCTTAATCCCGTCACCAATCACTCGCCTAATGCCTCATTAGACGTCATTTATAAGTTGCTGCAGTCGGTCCTTTCACTTTCTCACTTAGAGTGCGCCAAGTTGCGCGTACCAAATGCCTCAAATAACCACCGACGGTACAGAGATTAAAAGTGAGGTTTTGGAAAGTGCAAGAAATGCTGTAGAAGTTGTTGTGGAAGACGGATCCCCGAATTCGACTAATCTGCAGACTGTGGCGCCATCGGTGATGGAGGTAGTGGTGGTAGAGATGTCAGAAACAGGTGTGACGACGGGCGAACGAAAACGGGAGAAATGGGACACAAAGATTGACTTTCTTCTCTCTGTGATTGGATTTGCTGTGGACTTGGGGAATATATGGAGGTTTCCCTACATTTGTTATCAGAATGGTGGAGGTGCGTTTATAGAGTGCTGTTGTCTGCTTAAGTTATCATGGCATCACAGGCTGCAATACTAGCTCTTTTAACTGAATTGTGATTAACTAAATTGTGAATCTGATTCGCAAAAAGTACACTTATTAAGACGAAAAATCGAGGGATTTCAAAACTACAGCTTGTGAATTTAACAAACCCTTAAAATCTACCAGCCAACTCAAAGTGTCCTTTTAATCTTAAAAGATTGTTTAAAGGATGTAAGCATAGAGGCCCAAAAGAGTGCCACAAAAATTACCAAATGCATGAATTTTACTAGCATTTCTTAGCTTTTTATAATTAATAGCGTCAACTCTGTGCTAAAAAGTTAGTTTTGAAAAAAATTCATTTTTATTTAGAGATATGCAGAGTTAGTAACTGATTTTTCCTTTACGTCGTACTTTGTTTTTAGTGCACGATAATTAACTAGCCGTCTTCACGAGGGGATTCCATAAATGCTACCAAAAATATAGCTTGAATTTTAATTAAGTATCGCAAGGTCTAGACAACACTTTTGAAGGCCTTCTCACAAACTGTTGCTGTGCTCTATTTTAATGGTGCCATTTGTAAGCGGCGTCGAATCTGAGTCCGCTCATGAAATGTTCGGGCTTACCTTTAATTTGTATAGGATCTTTTGTTCAACAAGAACTACAACTCTAGGGAATATGAGGCCCAAACCAATAATTAAAAAGGAAAATAACGTCAGATGAATATATGCCATTATAAAATATGCTTTCAATGGTATCAACGCGATTTTACGGCGTGAATGTATCGTCTAGGTGCATTTTTGGTACCCTACTTGCTAATGTATATCTTCGGCGGACTGCCACTATTCTACCTGGAACTGGCACTTGGTCAATTTCAACGTAGTGGATGCATTTCTGTATGGAATCGAATCTGTCCCTTCTTCACTGGTGAGCCCGCGAGGAAGCCCAATTTACACGTTTTCTTTGCTCAAGACCCATTTTAAGACCCACTAATGAAGCTAACGATTCGGTTTTTGAGGAATATCATAGGAGCATTTTATATGCAAGACACTTGGCTGTTTGACCTTTCAACTTAGCATGGAGAAGTAGAATTGCAGTTCTTGACCAAGCAATCCCCATTGTGTAAATGTGGTCTTGTGTATTTGTGAAGTACCATACATTTTTATCGTTGTAAAGGTAATTTAAATGGACGGGGAGGGCAAGAAATCTTATAAACTTACTTTCACAGGCCTGGGCTATGGGATTTGCATAATCGCAAGCTACACCGCATGGTACTACAACACCGTCATTTCTTGGGCTGTCTTCTACATGTTTGACTCAATGCGTCTGCGTCTGCCGTGGGACAGCTGTGATAATTGGTGGAACACACCCAAAACTTGTATCACCGTCTACCAGAAGTTAGTCACTGGAGTTAATGGTTCAGACATTGCCGATGTCGACGCTCTCAATACTCTTCATGCTGTCAATACCACTGGCTACTACTCATCAACTGAACAGTATTTCTAGTAGGTGTTCAGGAGATGTCACTTTCAAAACTCTATTTTTTATTTCAAATGCATTACTCACTTGTTGAGGAGGCATTTTTGCCTATATTTTGACTGAGATTTTATTTTTAAAGCAACCGCGTGCTACAAATACAATTTTCTGACGGATTTAACAAGATGGGCACGGTCAGGTGGGAAGTGGCACTTTGCCTACTGGCTGTTTTTACTCTCGTCTACTTTGCTCTGTGGAAGGGCGTTAAGAGCAGTGGAAAGGTAAGAACAATTTAAGTAACCTGCTTGATAACGCAGTTTATCTCAGGCTTTGGTCCCGCTGCGTTCTATGCTCACTCAAGGGGACGTAAATATAGTCAAGCATAGTTGTCCTTTCGAATTTTAGGCCGTATGGATAACAGCAACTCTACCCTATGTGATACTCTTCATCTTGCTTATTCGCGGTCTCACACTTAGGGGCTCACTCATGGGTATCCAGTACTACCTCTTGCCTGACTTTGGACGACTCAAGTCTATTGAGGTGACTGCAAATGCCTCTAGTACCATCTTCTTGTAGAAAAAGAAACAAAGATTCTGTTGGCCTTTTGTTTCTAGAAGCGATTGGCTTTTACTCTTGCATTGTTGTCTGACTCTTGACGTGTTCTTCCATCACTCGCAACAGATCTTAAGAATTAAGTAACTAATCCTTTTAAAAATGCCACTATACTCTCAACTTATTATCTATTTGACAAAAGTTCAAATAAACCCTCACTCTTGAAGATTCTCGATTGTGATTACTCTTATCACTGAAAGCAGTTAATTTCCATATCGAAACCACAACCGCTTATTATGTCAAATAACGTTTCTACAGGTGCTCGGCTTTTCTTCTTAGGTTTGGAATGCTGCTGCATCACAAATTTTCTTTTCTCTTGGACCTGGATTTGGCGTCCTCCTGGCGCTGGCTAGTTACAACAGATTTCGAAATAACTGCTATTAGTATGTTGAATGTTCTTCCTTACTACCGTGTACTCTCCTGTGCCATGGAAAATCTATTTCAAGTTTAAAGTGCTTCAAGAAACCTTCGCTATGGAATTAGGAGATTCCGAAATAGGGAACCTTAACTAATTATGGAAATATACAATCAATTAGTACAGTTCTTGTGCTTTGATTTTGCAATTCAAGTTTATTTTGAATGGTCAGCACAAATGGATGGCCTAGTTTTTGAAGTGAGCAATTTTTTTCAAATAGATTAGCGTAGATTTTTTAAAAAGCAACTTGTTCATTGGCTCTTCCTGCGAATTTACCAGCGATGCAATGCTAACCAGCGCAATCAATTGTGCGACCAGTTTTCTTTCCGGATTCGTAGTCTTCTCCGTACTCGGTCACATGTGTTATCGCATGAATAGAACCATGGATACAGTCGCCAATGAAGGTATCTTCCTGCCATTTTTAATAACTTAGCTGTATCATCCATTTATCTACTCACGATACCGGTGTATTTGTACGCACGACTAACACTGATGAGTGGTAATCTGCTATCCACCAATCTCCTTCTTAGGTCCAAGCCTTGTCTTTATCGCTTACCCCGAAGCCATTGCAACTTTGCCCGGCTCGACCTTTTGGGCGATCATCTTCATGCTCATGCTCATCACCCTCGGTCTCGATAGCACTGTATGCCATCTGTGTCTACTTATTTAAAAATAAGCAGCATATTTGCCTTATTGTAATAACAACACTGCGTTTCAGTTTGGTGGACTGGAGGCGATAATTACGGCCCTGTTGGATCGTTGGCCAAAGCTGCGTAAGAAACGAGAGATTGTCGTGTTGATCATGGTCATCTATTGCTATGTGGGAGCTCTGCCCACCACAACAAATGTGAGTTGCTGCCTGGAGATTAGAGATACCGCTGAACTGCCTCATAAAGTAATTCAATGCTTCTTCTCCAAGGGTGGATATTACATTCTGACCTTGTTTGACACGTATGGAGCGCCCTTTTCAATCCTCTTCATCGTCTTCTGCGAATGTGTAGCATTGTGCTGGTGCTATGGTAGGCTGCCCATTTCTCCCTAACAACTTTCTTTCGTGCCCTAAAGGCGTAGGACGATTTACACGAGATGTAGAATCGATGCTGGGCTTTAAGCCAGGCTGGTTCTGGCGGATTTGTTGGGCCGTCATCAGTCCTGCCTTCATGCTTGTGAGTAAAGCGAATTTCCACTTCGTTTAATTAGCATCTTCTTTTGCCTTTTTACTCGCCTTCTACATCGCAGGGCATCTTCATTCTCAATATCACCTTCTTTCATCCACCTGAGATCTCCGTGATGGGCAAGACAGTGCGAGCGGACACATGGGTGCATGTCGTTTCGTGGATGTTGGTCTTCTCTTCCCTTCTTACTATCCCCATCTTCGCCGTCGTTACTTTCTGCAGCGCACGTGGCTCCTTCAAGGAGGTACTTATCGTTATCCGTTCCCCTCATCAACTGACATCCTCTCATTTGTCTACCTATCACTGCTTTTACAGCGTTTGAAGTCACTTTTCACGCCTGGAATACGACCTTCCTTCTCCGACTTTCACGTCCATCCCAACAGCCACAAGAAACAGGAAATGCAAAACAAAAAAGAGGAGGATGGGGAGGAGGCAGTAGACATAAAGTCCAAAGAGGGCGAGAGAGAGACTGCTTGAACGCACCCAGGTTTGATTTGACTTCTCAACATTCACCATCCCTATTCCAACAATCAAATATGAACTTCCATAAACTTTTTCATCAGAGAACGAACAACAATGGAAAAATGGGAAAACAAAACAAATGATTTGATCGGTTAGATAATATCTCACCTTTTCGCCCTCATTTCTTCCTTATATGCAGATGTTCCTCCATCATTTCGAATGACTTTATCTTACTTGATCACTTTTCAAGCGTCAAATAGTTAAAAAGCTACAATACTCACATGGCTTTGCTTTTTAAGAGTTAACGGTCTGTTTAACGCCTGACCGAAAATGGTGAAGGAAATAGGAAAGTAGTGTACGTATCAGGGCTTTTCAGGAGATGCGTTAGTCAATCCACAACCCCTCTCGTCGTCTTGTGGGTAGAGGGTCTACAAGGCCACAGGTGTGAGCGGATCTCATTGTCCACAGACTCACTTTTGTTGCCTTTCTGCTGCTTTTGCCCATTTCAAACAGCGAATCCATGGGTCTCCTTTGGTCATTCGCTTGCATTGGTTATCATGACATCGGAAAGGAAAGTCTAGGCGAGAGGTCATGCCTCTAATGCCATTGAAGCATCATCGCTTTGTGACTTGCAGTGCTGGCATTCACCTTTTTATGCTGAGCACTACAGGACTATGCGCTGCTTCTGCAAGTGCATTACAGAAGCTACCTCCCAACCGTAAGTGCTCGTGCTTGTCGTCACTCCAGTTTTCGTCGATTGGAATGCTTTCCAGATGGCCACCTACCCTTCCGGTGAGACTACGTGGATTAGGGCATCTGCAGAGAGGTATTAACTTAGGAGCTTTTGTTTATTAAACGTTGGCTAAGTATTAGGCATTCACGCGCCCCATGTATATTGAAGCAAGCAACTCCTCCGAATCGTCAGAGCTCCACGGTCCTTTTCCGAGTTAGTGCTGATGCTTGCTTACTCAGCGAGCCGTCAATGAAGAGTGACTGGGCCAATAGACACCATGAGATATTCAATAGATGGACGGTTTTAAGCTAAAGGGATGTTGAGAAGGCCATGGATAATCAAACTCCTTGATACCTGGCTTGGAAAAGTTGGCACATCAGATTGCTTTGTTTGCTCACTATTAGTAAGTAGCATCTGACGCTTAGAGAAAAGTGTGTACGAGTTATGACAAAATGGAACATTGGACGCAGTGGGCTCGTGGGAGGGCAGCAGGGAAGATGAGGCAGCACCTCCCGTGCCATCCCATCTTAAGTTTTGGCTCAAATCATCTAATGGGCAGGCTTCTCGATGAGCTGTGTGGTTGTCGCGATCACTCGACCTTCGGTAACTTCTATAGAATCAGATTTGAATGGGTTGACGAACTCCACAATGGACCTCCTACAGTCCATTCAGTTTCCTACATTCCTACTACTACTGATTTGCAAAAAAGTAGAGGTTGGTCTCCTATCCACTCATTACAATCGTCCCCTTCTCCTGTGACTGAATGGTCATCTATAACGCTCTTGACCAATTATTATTTAATCTAGTCTACAAAAGGTAGATCACTTGGTCTTGGAAGGCGCTTTCCAGTACAAATAACGGGTGCATACGATGAATTGTTTCTCGTGGACGCAACATTTACCGGCTTATCAGCATTCTCTTCTGTAAGTGACAACGACTTGTGCAGAACAAACTCAAACACATTGGCCCTGCATCCAGAGCCCCTTCGTAGAGCGACTGCAGTTAAGCGATAGAAGAATACCTTCACACCTATAGACTGATATGCACCATGGAAATTTCAACTACTAATATAGCACACATAGCAAAGCGTTAAAAACCATGGAGGTTGATTTCTTTAACTTATTTTGACGTACACATTGCAATCGAAAAGTCACAGGACGCACTTTTAATTTGTCCTAACATAAAGTGGCGTTAGATTAAACAGACAAAAATGCAGTGATGTAAAATTGAAAGCGAATGCTCCTTGCTGGTGGTCCTAATTTTGAAAGTGCTATGATCATTTTGTCACCTAATTCAAAATTTAGGTCAAGCGACGAAAGAAATCTTGTGAGCTTTTTGAAAAAATAAGGCTGGCAGAAATTGGTAGAATTTGATAACAACTGGAAAGTCCATGGAGTTGTTTGCGTGAGGAACATCAAAAAGAAAGCAAATATAAATGATATTTTAAACGCTATGAAATTATAAACATTGAATGCAAAATACGATCTCCGGCCGTTATACCTGATTCTTGTTACATTTGTGCATGCCGAATATGCCGGAAGGTACACTACTGATGCGCGGGAGGTCAGAGGCTGTCTACATGGCCCGGAGACCATGCCGGCTAGCAAGCGTACAGTGGCAGAGCCTCAGGGGCCAGTGTACTATAATCACCGGGTCAGACAAACGGTTTTAACGGTGGCGTCGTCCATTAATAGTATTAATGAGCTTTAAAATGGACAGGTTTCGAATTCCTACAAATCTTTTTCAAGAGATTGACAATGTGCACGCACAAAACAAAATTTTAAATGGTTCATGGGGAACATAAGTCGAACCATTTATTGGGCTCCAAATGGCTAACACTAATTGCGTTAGCACTTTATTGCCACTTTTTGTGGCTTTTGGCTTATCTATTTATTAAAATCGAACATTATTTTACAGTTATAAGAAATAAGTCAAATAAAAAGTAATGTTCATGATATGTTGGGTGTTTGTTTGATTCCTAATTTCGATTACGGTCACATGGTTGGTCACAATGCTTTCGCCGGGTATGCTGGTCTCTGGGCTATGCCTGTAATGCTTTGTTTGTTCGAACTGCCGTTTTCGGTCACTTGGGTGGCCATATTGTACTAGCCGATTGGTTGGTCTCCGAGCGGTGCCAACGGCCTCCGAGCCCTCTTGTTTCAGAATACATAGTCTGCCCTGGTATTATGCCTTCTTTTACCTTAAGGGAAGTCTCGGGACGCTACAGCGCCGGTAGCCCAAGTATTTGTACGCCTCGTATGTATTCCGCAAGGGTCTTGTGTCATCTCCTGTCTTTAAGGAATACTCCAGGTCGCTACATAATTATTTGCAAGGATAGATATTCTCTATTATGCTGCATCACTTTAATAATCCGATTAAATCTGCTTTCGATAACAGATGCATTTAACAATCCGAGATTTCCCTGAAGGCAAAGAAGGCATAATGCTTGGGCACAATACATATGTTGCCAGCACGTCCCAGAAGCCAGTCCACCTCTGAGAGTACGAAAGCTAGGACGAAAGCGGTTCTTTATGAAAACCAGGAGTTGAGCGGTCAACCAATTGTGCCTAAGTCTTTAAGGCTCGACAGTCATGAAAATCTGAAATCATTAATTATTTTCGTCAGCGATGAGGTGTTGGACAAAATGTTGGGCCTGTTGTAATACTTCGTTTGTTCGAACTGCCAGTTTCGGACTTGGGTGGCCATATCGTACTGGCCGGTTGGCCGACCTCCGGGCCGTGCCAACAGCCACCAATCCCTCTGTTTCCAGAATACATGTATTCTGCCTCAGTGCCATGCCTTCTTTTACCTTAAAGGAAGTCTAGAAACGCCACAATGTATACAGTTTAAACAATAGTCAAGGGTTTCATGATATCCTAGAAATTCAATTACTCTTATTATTTTTTAATTGTCAAAATATGACGAAGGCCATCCGTAAAATTAGCCAAACAAATTGCTTGTAAATTTTGAGCATGCTATCACACTTGTAAAGGTCCAAGCAATGTAAACGTTAATATACCTTGCAGAAAAGATTATCGGACATCAAGTACAGTACCAAGGATTACGAAACACTCAGTATGCGCCACAATCATCTAATTGATCTACAACAATTTAGTGAACAATTTGGACTGAATGGCGTCCTGATTTTTCACCTTAAGTATTTATAGGAAACTAACTTGTTTAAATCTACCAGATTGTCTCCTCCTTATTGGCTGAAAATGAGTGGACGAATTTGGTTCAAGCACTGTTAAATTTGTTCAATAGTAGGCGGTCGTGCCTCAGTATTTTCTCCTTGGGTTCGTTTGTTGCAGGAAGACATGTGGGTTCGCAGTGGTTTTTTTCGCTTCTGCATTGTTGTTGCAATTGGGATTTATTTATATCGCCTTTTAATCTCACCAAGCATGTAAATCTGCCCAAGTTTTTTTTCATTTCTCGATTATTTTATTCGCAAATTTTATCTTCACTTGTTTTTTGGAGCCTATTTTACTAATCGACACTACAATAATGTATCTTCTTTACAGTATTGTGGTGGTGTCAAGCTGACAACCGAAATACTGTGTTAATCCAATGTTCAACTAGAAATCACCTTCCGTAATTTAAGACCAGATGTTACTAGCTCAGCGTATAGGATTATCTGTGTCAGTTTGTTATTTGGCTTAGGAAGAATAATTTTTCTGTTAGCGACAAGACTGACTTTTAAAAAGGACGCTTGAGAAAAAGTTTATTTAACGCCCTATAGGGTGAGTATTGTGCTGTCGTACGCGTTTTCCGTCGCCGCGTACGTTTAAACATGACGAATTTGCCTAACAATCACATTCTTCCCGCACCAACGGAAGAAAAACTGCCTTTTTTCATTTTGTGTGACTTCGACTTCGGTGTATCGCTAACCCCTCATTGTCCATGTTTCTTTATTTCCTTGGTTCGAGTGGACTGCCTTGTTCCAAGCCTTATTATTTTCGTTTAGTACCGGCTCTAAAATTGCAACTGCTTATTACATAATTGCGCTCAACTGGTTTCCCTTAATCAGCTAAAATTACCTCATGACTATTCTCTTAATGTCTTCTTCCCTACATTTAGGAGAGGGATCGTGCGCCTATCGTAAGTTGTTCCGTAACTTCCGACATACTATTATTTTGATCTAGAAAAATCGAGCTGAAACTTGTCCAGGTGCAAGTTTTTTTCCGTCATGGGGCTCGAACTCCACTTCACTACGTGAAATCCCCCCTGGCTGATGTAAGTACTCCTTCCTTTATCGCCTTGATCGTCTCCATTTCTAGGTGCAATGGACTCCTGATTGCACCAAAGACATTCCTGAGTCTGTCATCCCCATCAAACATGTCGACATCTCTAAGGGCACACCGGTGGATGAAAGCACCTACGATTTGATCTATAAGTCAGTTCACTTACCCGTAAGTTCCGGTGTCATATTGTTTACGGAACGAGATACGAGGTCCTCGTGTGGCGTCTACGATTAGACTTTTTGAGTTGACAAACGTAGAAGCAGAAAGACCATCGTACTATTTAATCCTAATTGTTTGGTGTATTTTTTCGACTTAGGGTGGTGAGGCAATCGGCATGCTCACAACAACGGGTCAAAAGGATCTATACAATTTGGGTAGTCGTCTGCGCAAGGACTATGTTGGTGGCGATAGCATTCTTTCCGATCCCCCCAAATTTTCGGAAATTGAGTGAGCCTTTTTTCCTCAAATTTCTAAGCTCTTTTTATTGATTGGAAGAAAGATATTGTTTTTCGTCCCCAAAAATGTGCCCATCCCGTTGTAATTTTTCCCACTTACAGAATTTGATGTCCTAGGAAAGATCGTTGCGGGTAGCTCCAAATCGAATGTTTTGCATGGCTTCTGTAAAGCAGAATGCATGTCAATCTGTAGTCCGAGGCTGAGGTCTCTGACTGCCTAATACAATTTTGGAGAAGTTTTTCATAGTTGAACTTGTTTTTTGTCTATTTTTTTTACGATTTTAGACTTATGTTAAGCAATGAGAGGCGTTGGGTTTGTGGCAATAAAGCCTTTTTACCAAGAGCGTAACAAATTCACTCGTCTTGGTGTCAGTTTTCCTCTTCTATGTTTTTTGAGCCCCGATAATCTCGTGGTTCTATTTCAATAGCGTTGTTTTTGGATAAGGAAGCTAATCCCCTTAGTTTCATCTCTCTTTTAACTTTCAATTGTCGAAATTGCCAGATGCCGAAGCAGCATTTGAGTTAATGAACGACCTCAGTTCAAGGTTATAGTCATTTAAATCTATCCTTGGTGAGTGGCTTACGAAACGGGCTCCTTATTAGCTTGAGGACATGTTGATTGTTTTGATAGCGTGGAGATAAGTTTCAAAGCCACAATGTATTGCCAACTCCGAGGAAAGGGAATTCCCAGTTGAGGCGATGTTATGGCTTCTAATGTTCACAGCTATGTTTTTTCTCCCAAAATCTAGAGCTCGATCGACTCGTGTGGGGCGTAACATTAAGTCTCTTCGCTCTCTTGTGGCTGGCCTGACTAAGGGTCAGGTGAATGGTGAGTTTCTCCCATTTTTGAATCATCTTCAAATCTCTCTCTCATTCTCAACACCCATTGCGGATTTTTTAGGCACTTTTGTGGTCTCCTCCATGGCGTTCGAAAATGAAATACTCTTCCCAAACCCCAAGACTTTTACGAATGCGCCCTTTGATGAGGGCACCGCGGAATTGCGAAACGATTCTTCTCTCTCCGCATTGAAGAAGAAGATTAGGGAGGCTCTAAGTGAGTCATTTCCCTTTTCCTCCTCCTCCCAAAAGGTGCATTGGATGCTGGTTTACATGCGTCAGAGGTCCAACTTCGTCGAAGGAATCGAGCTTTCTGGATAAACAGAGCGCGTTTGCTTTTGCCTTCAAAACCAGTAGTAATGCGTCGTGTCCTCCCTTCATCACTATCATCATTTTTTCCGGGCTCTAATGACTTATTGCCATTGACAACCCTGCTAATTCACTGGTATGATGTATCTTCTAGTTATTCCCTCTGCCAATGCCTAACACCCGTGCAGTGCGTTTCGTGTGGAGCTTCTCCATTTCTGCATAATTTACAAATGTTGGGGTAGGGGGCGGGTGTGGCACTTTATGTACATTAAGGTTTGTTATCCTTACTTCGGTGAATAGATAGTCAGTTGTTAACGCAAGCCCCTTTTTACTCATCGACCCTCGGCCGCCTACTCAATTTAGTTATTTCATTCTTTATTCCGTGGTATCTTCATCCATGGTAAACAGGAGTAGCTTTCTTCTACATTATCGGCACTATCTGTTTGTCATCCGATCACGATGCTCTGCGCTAATTTTTTGTCATCTGGGTTACGGATGAATCGACGGCAAGTCTATTTTAAGTCTCCAAGGTCTTGGATGTCTTGTTCTATCACTTACGTTGTCCTGCCGAATAAGATATATTACAACCTAGAGAGATTTCTTCAAATTTGATTGTCTCTTGGCATTGCAGAAAGAGTGAAGTGCTTTTGATTGCCTGCATCTGGTTATCAACGCTGTATGTGTGTTGTTTCGTTGTGGCTTACGGCAATTATTTGTAATTTGCACGTCCTAGTCTACTGGTGGGATGCCCTCTATTGTCTTCCCTCCCAACTTTTTTTCGCCTGATTAAAGTGCTTCCAACTCGAATGACTCACGGTTGTACTTTAGCTCGATTTCAAAGGTGTGGAGGCCTTTAACGCATTGTTTTGTGTATTATTTCGAGAGTTTGCAATAGCAGAAAGTGGCAAGCGGAATGAACTGGTTCGGAAAGGTAATTCTGGCAATGAGTAACGGATCATCGAATGAGAAAATCACCATTCTGGATGGGAATTAACAAGTGTGCGTATCTAGTGGGTGGAAGCGTCATGCAACGCAATGCATGCCATGCAGGGTAATGAAAAACTGCTTTTCACTCTAACTGCAAGTGGGTGGAACATGCAGTGCTCTGATGGGTGAAGGTAAGACTCAAAGGCAGAGCACCGTTTTGTTGGCCTCTTTGGCGTGAGGCACAAAAAAGGGTCGTTGGAAGAATGCTTGCGTGATGACTGGTAGGCTGGTCGACTGACATGTGTTGCGAAATGATCGTTGTGCTTTTCTGTTGCAATATTACTCGGTCAAACGTGCCATTGCCTATCCGCAGATCATTCCTCTACTATCAACTTCACACACGTATCCTCTCACTTCATCGTGAGCCGAATTCTTGCTTTTTCAGTGTGGATGTGGTGGACTTTGAACGCATGTTTACAAGGAATTGTTTACTCACTGAGATTAGCCTATCTTAGGGATACGATACAATTCAAAAAACAGCCAGGGCTAGCAAATTTTTCAGTGAATCTAATGCTACATCCCCCGTAGGCCCCGCTTCCACGATCCTTCTAGTAATTGTCAACTTGGTTTTCAACAGGCAGATAATCAAATTCAAAGGTAAAAGATGGGATGTAAAGTTGAGGTGGGAAGGGAGTGAACTCTGGAGACAAAGGGACCGCAGATTTGTGCCAGAGACCTCCTGCAATCTGTCTTGTTTAGTTAGTTGCTTTTCAAGGCGTACTTTATCCCTCCCTCGTAAGGCGTCTTCAAGTCTTTTCGATGAAAGGCATTTCTGGGCTATCTCGATGCCCCAGATGAACCGTACGCTGGCACATTTTTGAGGTTTAATTAAGTTGACGGCTGCATACCTCCCACAGTCATCGTAGTAGTTACCTCTGCACCAGGGATACGGGTGTATATTTATCCATTTACCTTTTTTCTCATCCCCTTTGTCTTCATACCTGTTTCAGAGGTGGATCGACTTGTGGACGAATTAGACAATGATGAAATGAAGTACGCGGAGGACTGTCAGGTCTACTATGTGAGAGACGACTACATTGCACGCCAAGTGAGTTCTCCCCTTCCGATTCTTTCAACTTTTACTCTGTCTCTAAAACGTGCAAAATTTGTTTCTTGTCAGCTGATGATAACTGAGCAGGAGTCAAATTGGCCCCTTCGGTAGTACTGTCCTTTTCGATATGGGAGGGAGATGATGCCTCACCTCATGTCGAGTCTTTTAATGCCATCAGCGGACTCCCTAAAAAGTATTCTAGTTGAGCAGAGGAGTCTTGGTGTACCAACTGTCCGACTGGTCTGGAGGTTATCAATCATTACAGCTTTCTTTTATTACCATGAACTTGTTTAAATTGGTTCATTATTGTCATCATCAATATAGGTGCGTATAGAAGAGTTGCACTTGCAATTTGCCACCGGAGGTCCAGTCGTTTAGGCAGCATTGCCTACAGTTGGCTGAATGGATGGTTTGCATTCTAGCCAGTCTCATTTTAAAGTTTGATTGCGTAGGAACTATGGGCTGAACCGAATTGAACCTATTGAAGTAAAATTACAAAGGTAAGGCAGTTGAAATGATCACTTCCTGGTGTGGTTATTATTTCACCACCTCTGTTCATGTGTTCGCCTTCTCATTCGCCGTTACACAAGTTTACCACATGTTGTATACCGTTTGGTTACCTAAATGGCGATTTTTTTACACCACATTATTGTTCTTTGGTAAGGAAAAAACAACTCGCGTGTGTTTGTGAGTTCTTGCGTGCTTGAGGCCTTGGTAACTCCTAAGCTAAACGTAGTAGGTATAGTTTTCGTCGCACAGTTGGTTTCTTTCTGAAACTCATTACCATGCACCTCTGTTAGCAACTCCATTGTCGTTTCACAACGGGTCCCAAGCTCATTCGATTACTGAGGTCGATCACTTTACCGTAATCTTGCCACAGTACTACTCGAGCCCCTCCTAAAGGCACTTAGGAATGTGGTCGTATGCTAGGAGAATGGAGAAGAAGTAGTGGAGGTGGGATAGTCATGAATTTTGGCCAAGTTAAAGTGGTTGAAAGGTGAAATCCCCTTTACGGTACAGTTCCTAGGACACTCAGTTCTTTTTGTATGATACTCAACGTGTGCCAAGTTTCGGACATCCCAAATTCCTATGAATGGCTGTGTTCATCAGTTATGCAGGCGAACTCCCACCAAACGGACTCTCACGACAATTTGCTCTTGCGGTGATCGGGCATCTAGAGCTGGGTCTTGTCACCTCGCTGTAATGTTCTTGAACTCTTCCACTGATGTACAAGCCTTTGTTCACAAGAACGCCCTCTTGGCTCCAGATATATGTTTAGGCAACTTTTTAAATGTACTCGCAGTATTTAAGTATTTTTTCGACTTAATATGTTGGGACGTCCAAAGAAAGTAACCTTCGAGAAGTTCTGTTTCTATTCTACTACCCACTGATTTAATCATGAAATATAAACTTGCTTGATCATTTAGGCTTCCGCTTCATCTGCCTTTGTTTCAGGCAAAATTCCTCAAGTGCAAATTTACCATTCAAGTACCTGGACTGCCGAGTTGGCGTTGAAAATGAGCACAAAGTATACACGGGCTCACAAAACTTAGTAACCTTTACTGCTGTGAGAAAATTGAGCGATTTAACTACCCGGTTAAATTAATTACCACTGTAGCCACGGGAAAAAGGAAGGACTGGATTAGGAGTGTATTTCTTGGTGAAGGTAGAATCCATGCTTTTGGATCGTGCTTGCGCTTAGGCCTTGGAGCAGCCAATCAGATGGCCGCAACCACGTCAAGGTCGAATACCTTCACTCGCGGCGGTTTCTCACGTACACAACAATCTCATTTTCCTCTAAAAGAGGTGAAAAGTGGAAGTGGAATAAGTCCGTGATCGAGGTCATCAGCTTTCATGCTGCTATAGTAAGGAGACCGAGCAGATTTGATATCTAGTAATCCACCTTTTGAGCAACTAGTAGCGCAAATCATTGGAACAGGGACCGAGTAAGGGGAGGGAGAAACAACTTCCTCTAACAAACCCTCTTCTATGAGTCTTAAGCGCCCTAAACAATCCTGTTGTTAAGGTTTTGTGGGGAAATGTTCCGTGTCACAGGTTGAAACATAAAGTCATTATTTTAATGTCCCTTTTCTTCCATAGCACAACGGATTCCCTATCCCGAAAGCGTTGGAGACTCTCCAACCGGAAATGGATCATTACTCCTCGGTGGAATTGCTAAGTGAACTTCTTGGGAAACGGGAGTAAGTTCCTCTTCAGAATGTGGAACAAAACGCCTGTGTGAGAGGACGTGCCAACACAGAACCGAAATGGTGATCCAAGTAGTCGGTGCTCAAGAAGTGGATTTTAAAGTTCATAAAGGGCTGAAAAGTAGATTATTCTGGGTGTGCATTTATACCCGACGAGCGAATCCAGTGTGTAGGGGGTTTTCGTTACGGCTGAGCCACTCTCGATGACTCTCTTTTAATTCGGTGAAATTAATCTCGCTTCCACATTGTGGTCCACTTAATTCCTGAACGTTCCCACCGCTCGGTGATCACAGCCAATGCCATGGCTAGTGAATGCACGACTGTCTTCGGGACGTTGGTACCATTCAAATTTCTGCTATTACTGTGTCTCATTGTGTTTGGCATCTTCGCGTCAGTAGGCGACTTCATTTCCCTCTTTCGCAAAGCCCGTCGATTTTGCTTTTTACCTTGAATAATGCTGGGTGTGCTCCCACTATCACTTTACGCCTCGGACATGCGTACGATACCATGCGATTGGAACTACAGATCTTCTACTTTGCCTCCGTTACATTGTCCGATGTACTATTCACGTCACAATATGGTTTGTACTTTCGAGAACCGGGGGGGTGACTGCGAATCGTTTGTGCTTTAAGACACGCCCACTTGGTAACTCGTGCCAGCTTTGACGAGGTAATGGGGCTAATTTTATCGCCTTTTCCATTTCCTTTAGAAGTTGGATTGCAAATTTGCCTGTCAACATTGGACCCGTCCTGTACATCATCCTCTCAAAGATGCACAAATATGCCAGGTGCGTTGCTCTCTTTTTCTTTTTCTTTTTTTCATCTGCCACTAGATGTGATTTCAACTTTCATAATTCTTGATGTTTTTGGGTATGAGATGGAGATTTTTTTGTCCGAAGCTTGTTTTAAGTGGCCTCAGTCAAACCTTTTGTGGTTTCATCATTTCTTACAGACTAGAGATAGTAGCGCTTAATTGACTAGCTGCTTGACTGAATGGTCCTTCGATTCTTCACCTCACCAATGTAGTGGATTCGCCCCCCTACTTCCCTATCCACTTTTGCACATCGTTTTATCAGTTCATTTACAGTTTACCTTTATTCGGTGAATTTGAGTAGGAGAGGGAGTTGAAGGGTATTTAATGTCTTCCATACGGTTGGGTCAGTTATTCAACCTGAGATAACCGTCAAGTGCATTGATGTGTCTAATTTGCTCACCTACATCAGACTCATAATTGTGTCATGATGGACGGCGAAGGGACAAGCCTTAAGAAACAAGTTTCATTCAGGAAGTGTAACCTCGCTCACCATATCTGCAGGGTTTACGTAGAAAGGGGTGTTATGTACGCTAGTGGCACCATCACGATGAAACCGGAGATAGACTTGTAAACGAAACGTACGCTATGCACGTGCTCTAGTCTGTGGAAGTACTGTTGGGCGACCCAAAACGTCCGATGCGGTCGTCGGTACAACTCCTTCTGATCACTTGTTGTAGTGTAAAAGAAACTCATGGAATGTATACCGTTGTTTATTATTTCTCTGTTGTGTTCGCTTCAACCTTGAGACCTCACGTCATCAGGTGTGAGGTGAATTTGATGAGGCCAGGGGAGATTTGAGCTTGCTCCTTTTAAGTCAGTCCTAAAGCTCCAAGGCGTACTTGCAGACCATGGTGTGCAGAATGCCTTGTGCCAAAGGGGCTATTTTGGCGATGATTGAGGAGGGGGCTCCACTCTTGGTGAGAATGAGCAAGTGAGCATGGCTAGTGGTAGAAGAAGTGGGGATGGAATCGAGAGTCTGTTGCCAAGTTATGCAAGTAAGCGTGTCATTGTTTATCTCTAGCCGATTGCCCCACTACTCATGTCACACTTTTCAGGTATGCACCCTCTCACTTCGCTGTGAGGCGACTGCTTGCTCTTCATTTCTCTCTCTCTGTGTGTGTGTGTGTGTGTGTGTGTGGGCGTTTGTGGTGTACTGCAGATGCAATCTTGCAGTTTGCGATCTGCCCGCAAGATGACCTCGGCGAATTCGAGGGATGCTCTTCGCCAGGCGCCTCTCTTCATAAGCCTCTTTAATTTGGAGGGATATTGGTATTGTCTCAACCAGAACAGCAAAGGAGCTACAGGCTTTTGAAGAAGTGTCGTTGATGTGCGGGTGTACTCGTGTAGCCAACACTCTTGTGCACTTTTCGAGTGGCCCTAACCTTAGAGTGTGTATTTGATGTCGCTGCATGGTACTGATTAATTGATGGAACTCGAAGCTGGAAATCTAGAAGAGAGGGAATCCAACTTTCGTGTAGAAGCTTCCCGAACGCCGAAGTAGAACTACTCTTATGGGCTCGTAGACATTCTCAAGAAAGGCCACTAAAGATAAACCTTTAAGAAGACCTAGTATGCAGGATTGGATTGGTAAGGCTGAGGCCTCTTGGCAAGGGTTTTTGAAACCGATCCTTTCGATGGATCAACATCTCCCCTTATCTACGTATAATTACTCCAGAAGCGTATTTCAGTACCCAGAAAATAGAATAGTTCAAACTGCTCCTACTGGAAGGTTTTATACACTTTTTTCCTCTTCTCTATCACAGCATTCCACCGTTGCAGTTGTTCGCCGTTCACGACTCCACTATCCTTCCTATGCTTCTGACTCTCGAATGCTGCGAAGAGATATGGCCGCCTTTTGGTGCAGACCTTACTTTTGAATTGTACGTCCAGGTTCTGGGTCCCTCCTACAATCAGTTACGTCCGAATGAGGAGCTAATCCATCCAGCGGACGCACCTCACTCTTACATTGATTGGTCTACTATTCAAGTGAACCACATGTGGGTGAGGGTGTGCTATCTCGGTCGCCCACTACCTCTAGCCTCGATGTGGTGTGCCGAGGATGATGCCGTACAACAGTTGACTGGCTCAGAGGAGTACGTGCCATTGCTACACTTTGTGAGCAAGTTGACTCCTCTGGCACTATCGATGAAGGATTTTCGGGCCAAGTGCCGGGCTTTCGCGGAGAAGGAGAACTCGGGAGGCGTGAAAGAGGAGAAACGAGGCCCAAAGAACTTGTAGACCAAACTCTCAGAGGAGCGTGTATATGCGCCCATGTGTGAGTGTGTGTCAACTGGGCAGTATTCACACGTGAAAGAATAACAGGAACTGTGGTGCTTGGTTCTCTTGCCGTTGCGCTTCCTCATATGTAGAGTAAGCCATTGTTTGTTGGGTTAGTCTATAAAAGCCGGAAGACCGAAGCGTTCTTCATGGCCTCACTGGTGCATCATGAATACATGTTACCGAGGAGCTTTTTATTACCGCCACTTGGCAAGAATGTAGCGTCGTAGCTCCTCCTGAAGAGTCTTAACTTCACTATCAGTGAACAGAACTAGAAGATTGGTAGTGCCTGTTAAATGAGTGGGACGCTGTGAATATGCCATCAAATAACCTATCCTTTCCTATCCGATTGATTTGGTATTTGGACCAAAGTTTTAGTAAGGCAATTCGAATATCCAGGTGGTCTAGAGGAGACTAAGGGGACCTCAAAGAAAAGGTCCGATCTTATGGTTCCTAACCGCATTAAACAGACTTCCCTGGGTGGAATACTGGATCCAGAGGACTGGTCAGATTTGCGATTACTTTCGGTTGCGGGGGTGTCTCTGTGGTCGCAGCTTGACGATTCTGCTTGATATGCACCTGTGAAGGCTGGGAGAAGGGTAGAATTGTAATTGTGGATACATTCTTGTGATATGAGGGTGCTAATGCAGATCAAATTTGAGATTTGATCCGTCTCCATGTTAGTGAGTTGATTTGCTGAATCAACAACAACAGTTATAGCAGCTATCGAAGAAAATGGGTAACGTGTTGGTCAGAAGACTGCGATGGCTAGGTTCCGACACTACCCAGCATAATAGGGGTGTCTTCGAGGTGTTTAACCACGGAGACCGGTCGTTAGTTCCGTGACCGGTTTGATAGATGGATAAACTAGGTGGTGAATGGTAAAATTCCCTAAAAGTTTTTGCTTCTCAGGGTCCCAAAGCTCGTTTTACTGGTAAAGGTGTCCCATCTGCATTGTGAAGCATCTTTACCACTGTAAGGAAAATCAAGAACTGAATAAAGACCAAGTTGGTGCCTTTGAATCGGCTCCTCGTCAAAAAAGGTTAGCTCAAAATCTTCAGTTTACATGATTAAATTATGCCTGGTATTAAATAAATCCCCAAAATAGGTACTAGGAACAACCTGAAAGACAACACGTTTTTAGATTCCTCTAAAATTAGGTCGGATAGAAAGGAACATAAGGGTAGTTGGAAGCCAAGGCTATTATCAACGAGTAAATTTCTGCCCCATTTGAGCACAATCGTCACGTAGTTGATATGTACAAGGTATGTTTCCTTGTGATTTGGTGTAACGGCTCATTGGTGGGTGAGGCATTGTTTCCTCGGCCAAAAATACAGCAAGTTATTCTAGCGGTCGTATGGTTGACTCAATCGAGCATACCTCAGGTAAAGATGGAAAGGGATCCCGCTTAATCTGATCATTTCTGTATGGCTAGGGAATGGTAACCAAACTGCCAGTTTTAAGACGAAAATGTGAAAAAATGGGTCTTAATTTTTTATCCTGACTGCAGCTATGGTAAATAATGGTAATTCTAGATAGCCTTCAAAGTTTTAGTTTAAAGTTTATGCCAGCCTTAACCTTCAATTCATTCAAATTGCGTTTTCCATTGCGACAGTCTCCATTCCGCGTCTTTCAAATCTGGTGTGTGTTGTCGTCAGTTTGCCAATTTATAAATAACATTAAATTTTAAACGATATCAACTATTTTCCCTTTCCCGTAGGTTTTTTCTACAGGCGCGTAGCTGTTTTCTGTAGATTATATTAGCGCTCTTCACGCTTCTACGTTAATCGGCCAAAATTCTGGACACAGGTGCACAGCTCGCCAGTAGTAACAAAGACTCGGCGAGCAGACCCAGCTCTCGGTTTAGCAGACCTCCTATCAATCAGCCTCAGTTGAATTTCGATAGACCACAGATATGGCAGCCAACATCAAACGCCTGTTGTCCACCTCTTAGTAGCGTAGAAACTACTCGCAGAGAGGTTCTCTCGTAAGATTTTTGTTTCAACTTCGCCTATATTTTTCCATTAGATTGTTAAATAAAGTCACTCCAGACAATTTCATTAGTTCGGTGAAGAGTATTTTGGCTATCCATGTTGAGTCACCAGACACTCTTGAAGTTTTCGTTCAGCTGGTAAGTGTGATTTTCAATCTCCCCTAATGGTGTTGTCTAGATTTTTCAGAAGGCTGCTAATGAGCCCAATTTCACTTATCTTTATTCACAACTTTGCGTGGTTCTTTGTGAACGAGCGCGCAATTTTGAACCTGAAAACGCCTATCCTGTAAGCTTCGGCGGCATTCTCATGCAGTTTTAGACTTTTAAACTCCTCCTTCTCAAGCGTTGTGAAAATGAATTCTTTAAACGACAAAGTATCGATTTTACCAATTCAGCCGCGCGTCAGCGATGCATTGGTGCTGTACGCTTCATCGCTCACTTGGGTTACATCAAGGCTATACCGCATAAGATACTTCACGACTGTGTCAAAGCCCTTCTTCTGTGCAAACAAACTGGAAAGTCTGATGGAGTGGTCCCGCCGCTGCTCCAAGAGGGGACAAATTCTACTTCAGTCTACCCGAAGGAAAACGAGCACATTGCCTTGGACATGGAATGCCTATGTGAATTCATGAAAATAGCCGGATCCTACATGGACACTCCCAAGGCTCGCAACTTGATGGACCAGTACTTCGATCGTATAGCGCAAATCGTGGAGCGCGCGTCACCGGAGCGCTTGGGAAAGAGTGGTCGTGAAAGAAAATTTATTCCTCTGAGCACGCGCACTCGCTTCATACTGTTGGACATCATCGATCTGCGCAAAAACAAGTGGATACCGCTTTTTGAGGGACAACTTGCTGACTACGATCAACCTTGGCTTCTGCCGGATTTGCGAAAGACGGTCGATAGGGTGAGTCTCTGTGATCCCAACTCGCTGACAGTTAGAATTACTCCTGTGACGCTAACAGACAATTCTGGTGGGTAGGTAGTATGTGGCGGGCCTTTTGCTAACAACACAGATGTTTGATCATGAGAGGTAGGTGGGGTACATTGTTGCATCATCCTTGTCGATTTCAACCACTACCTACATTTGCATCCATTTACATGATTGCCACTCACTTGAACAGTTCAGATTCTTTCTACTGGCTTATGTGATCACTTTGAAACGGTCTTATTAATGCAGTTGAATCTATTACCAGGCAGTCGGGTTACTACAGTGAATTATTGTTTTAACTTGTAAGACCTTGGAGGATGTACGCGATTGTTCCATATGCATGCATAATAAAGCATATATGCATAATTCCATCTGTATGGTACTCTTTGCTGTGACCTAGACTTATTTGTTATCTTGAACCCCCATATCTTAAAGCGTGGCTTGAACCTAATTGACGTTATTATGGCTGGTCGGCACTGCAGAAGCCTTTCGTAGAGCCTTTTGTTCCACTTGAGAATGTGTAATGGCAGAACGCGTCGTGTACAGTTATGTAGTTCAAAGTGTGTACATGATAGTGAAAAGTCGTCGATTTTTTGAGGGTGAAGAAGTATGTCACTATTCGTCAAAATAATTTGAGATTAACTTTCAAAAGCAGAAGATTGACTAAACAATTGCTTGACATCTACATACAGTGGAAAATATCGGAAGCTACTAATTAGATGGGTGTTGAATGCAATGTGTCAGCAGATGGCAGAAATATTACAGGCTTGCTTTTGTGCCCACACCAGTGCATTGATAAGAAAGGATTGCTTGTTAAGTGATTCCTTTCGAGAATTAGCTTTTGTGCATTTGCGTTGAGTATTAGGTGGTCGGACAGATCACTGGTTTGATCGGATTACTTACCGTGTTAGAGACAATTATAGATGTAAAATTATCATCCTCATCATTGATTGCGTTAATAACTTTTTGGGGTTACTTTGTCGATTTCTTGTAGCATAATTTGAAGTAAGCGTCATAATGTCATTGACTAACCGTTTTTCTCATCTGAATCACCATCCCTGCCATCAATAGGGGTCAAACAGCAGCTCTTCACAGCATAGCGCATCTCGAGCCGCCACCGGGAGTCGCAGCGTCCTCGGCCATTTTCCAGGCAGCCTTGAGCCTGAGGGGGACTGGACTACACTCAACCAGATGGGCAAAGCACTCTGTTCCCGTGGCAAAGACATCGACCTCTTCTCTAGCACCGACTCGTCTGCTTCTCTGAGTACCGCGGGCTATCGTAACCGGGACAGCGGCTACAGTAGTGGAGGCGGTGGTGCCACCATCTCGCACAACCGCGCAGCGGCCTCTGGTGGCGGTGGCAGCAATGATGGAAACAATGGCGGAAGTAATGGACGTAGCGTGCCGTGGCCCAGACGTGGTTTCGCTGAGAGACGTCTTTATCGATCTCATCGGAGTCCAAATTTGAGGAAGGCTTACTCCCAGTGTCCCAAGGCGTTGGATGCGGGGCTGAACAGTGCGTCGTTTTTTGAGGTGACTTCACCCTCCTAAGAGCACACTTTGAAGCTGTATTTGTATTTACTTATATGAGGGTAATTTGGTGCATCTACACGCTTGCCTTAAGATGCCATTAGCACCTCTAGGATGACCAACTTGACTCCATAATCGGTGCTAAAATGTTGACATTTGGAGCACTCTTTCGTTTCTTGTAATGCTGTGACCAAGAAAATCCTGATATTCTTTGATGAAACGTTTAATGTGGCATTGGGATTCGACTTGCATTAGATTTTTGTAACTCCCTATCCTTGCCGTCGATTGAGTCCACCGTTCTCTCGGAAATATCCATCTCTTTTACTAGCCCTGGGCAGGTTTTGTGTTGATCAAGCGTTTCACGCGTTGGATGAATGATCGCAGCGTTAAATGACTGCTGCGCCAAATGACCTCCGCAGCCGAAATCGTCACTATTATGCACTTACGGCCTTGAGGGGTTCGCTTAAATGCCTCAATGTTAAAGGCCTCAGCGTTCCTTCACTGTATCGTACTATTTCGGGGTAGCTAACTGCATTCGAACTTTGGGATTTTGTTGACATGATACATCGTTCATCATCACACCGTTGCATAAGCGCACTACCACTGTTAACTAAATTGCCTCCTTCCCCTTCCATTATAGCCGGAGTACTTGCAATCTCAGCAGAAGGCGTCGGAGAGTCAGGGTGCGTCGTCTTCGTGTGCGTCATCGGCAGCAGTGACACCAGCAACGGCAAGTCCTGATTTGGATGCGATGATGATGGGAAGGATGGATGTAAGACAGTTAACGGGAGGACTATGGAGGCCGCCGGTTATGCGCCCTTCGCCTCCACTATCGCGACAGCAGCCGCATCATGCACCACCGGCTGTGATTACGTACGCGGAGAAACAAGCTCCAATTGATGAAAACAAGGAGGCTGCAAGGGCTATAGTGAGTCAGCCTGCTTATTTTTGGGGCTAACATTTGTTCCCTCTTGTTTCTTCTATTCCTCTAATTATGGGATTCTAGTCATGTATTTACCCATTCGTCCTATAATCTCTTCCCTCATTCCCAACCAGTTCTTCCGTGTATCAAAATCATTGATTGATTCATCCCTTTGATTATTCGTCTCCATATTCACCAATCTCTTCATTCATCTTTTGTCGGTTATTCTTTTATCCCATCCAACGACCTCTCATTTGTCCAGCTCTTCGTTTGTGTACCCATCTATGCATTCATTCGTTCCCTCATTCAATCTTCCGTTGACGCATCTCTCACTTCAGACATCACTCTTTTGGTCCCTAACTGTCTGTTCATTCATTACTCATAGCCTTTATTACCTTCTCGTCTCTCTTCCCACCCATTCGACCATCTACTCATCTCAATTTTGATTCATTTACAATCTTGGTCCCCCTTAATCACACTGTTTGTTTGCGCATCTTCATGCCTCTTAAAGTCTCTCCACTTATGAGGCGTTCTCCTGTGAATGCGTGTATAAAACTCCCTCCCCTGTGGTTTGTTTTTGTAACTAATACAAAGGAGGTTGATGACTTGAGCAGTATGGACGCCTCTATTGTAGTCACGCAAATCCGGCTTGCAAAAGTTGCAATGTCAAGAGCGATTGGCTGTCTGATTAAATTTTCATTCTGGGTTGTGTTTTATGCTCATTCTCGGTACTTCCTCCAGTTGTTGCACCCTTGTAAATGACCATTGTCACAGTCTCCTAGTGCGTTAAAACTACATACAATTCCGGGGCAAAGGCTAGTGCCACCTTTTGATTCGGGAGGCTGTACCCTGGCAATTCTGGCGTTGATGGTGTATGAGGATTTGTCTAAAAAATAGGCTTTCTGTCAGTTCCAAGGGGGCTGAGAACACTCCTGATTCCCATAGTTGTAGTGGCTTTTACTTCCTCCAAGAGTTCATCCATCTGTCATTAATTCTATTAATTTTCTGCTTTCATTTAATTGTAAACTTCATCGGCGATCTTGATGCAGGCCACGTTATGCGCTGTTATAGTTGCAGCTCGGCAGATTCAGCGGACTTGACATTAGATACTTGTAGGCAGCTCGCAAAGCGCCCAAAACGGCAACCTGTATCGCAGATTTCTGACCACTTGGAGTCATTTTAAAGCGAAAATGCGTACAAAAATACCCTTTTCTGTGCTTTTATTTACTTATAAAGAAGTGCGTTCCCATTTGCCAGGGTCTATCAAATAAATCATCAATTAGTGATGGTCAAATGTTTTTCTTACTATCTTCCACCCGCTCGACACGTCATCAACAGGGGTATCAATAAAAGCTAACCCTTCCGTTCTCGCGTTTAGTTTCCCTTTCCTTTTGATCCCCACTTGAGGTGACATTCTCATTTGCCTCCATTTTAGATTGGGATTCTCACAAAGACCAAAAGTATCCAGGAGGCAGTCGATCAACTCAAGGGGAAGGATCTCCTTTCTCGGCTGAATAAAGAGGTCATTTTGAAAAGCATCATTCTCCTCTCTGATGGTAGGTCCCCTGTGGTTACAAGCATACTTGTATCCAGTTTTGGTTGTGGATGGTGTCTCAGCGCCTTATCTACTTTCACCGCACATAAGGGCCGCTGGAGAGCTTTTCTGCCTCGCAACTAGTTCATGTACCTGTCTCAAATGGAGTTGACCACATCTCGATCTGCTAAGCATCGAGAGCATTTATTAAAGTCTTGAGGCCTCTGCACTATAATCACTCACTCTCTTGATTTTAGATCAAACCCCTTTCTCCTAAAACCAGTCGAGATCTAGAGCTAGGGTCGCTTATCACGGTGGAGCCTTAAGTCATCGACTCACCTTGCTTTCATAAACTACTTTATACTCGGTTTTACAAATGGTGCGAAAATGAGGACCAGATTTTCTACCCGTACTCGTTTGCATTTATTGATGTCCATGCTCATCCACTCTTTTTTACTCTGGATTCTACTGTGCAATTCATACTCATCGGTCCTAAATGACGATGTTCCGCAAGTTAAGGACAGACGAGGCTAGCTCTGTATAGTATCAAATTCAGTTGGATCTGTGGTTTACGTCGCTTGCCGGAAGTGAACTTCACATTCACACCATTCATTAACTTTTACTGGTCGTTTATGCGTGCCAAGTGGGATCCAGACCGTCGTTAGCCAAAATTGCAATTGTCTTATCAATCTCCTCAATACAACATGAAGTTCTAAATCACCTCGCCAAGCCGAACTCCTTGTCTCAAATTGCTAACTCATTGCGGTTGCCTTTGTCCCCTTCCTACCAAGCATACTTGCTCCACGGTGGAATTTGTATGTAAGCATGGAGTAGGTTTTATTACTATAAGTCTTCAGAAAAGAAATGCTCGAAAATGAGATTAATGCTGCAGGTGCTCTGAATGGAACCGCTGAAGGTGCTTTTAAGCTAAGGAAGTGAGAAGAGATTGGGAAAAGTTGTCCATTCTTGTTTCTAGCCACCTCCACTACCTATTCGATGGATCGTCAGGGCAAGCACACAGCCTGCCAACTCGCCTCTCTCCTACAATACTTCCAATCTCAGCCGCAAGCGGATCACATCACCGCAGCTCTCGACTCCGCTTGGCCCCGAGTGCTCCAGTGCCTCAGTGCAGCTTCGCCCAAGACCGGGTTGGCTCTCCTAGTCGCACGTCTCGTTCTCACTGGCTGTCTGTCCCTGGCCAGAGTGGCCGAACCTTTGTCTTCAGGACGTCATCATCCTCTCTTCTTGCTCATTCTTCAACAGCTCGCGCAGATGGCGGCATCAAAGGCGTCTTCAGGCCAGTTTCTCGCCATGCAAGAGACGGAGGACGACAATAGGGATGTCCAAGAGGCAGAGGACGGAGATTTCATTCCTGAGGGAGTGACCCTTGCCAAAAGTTCAGAGGGCAGGAGGGCACAATTAGTGAAGATGTTTGCGGAAAGTGGTGTGGTGCTTGAGAGGATGCTTCCAGGTGAGTGGCAGATTGCGGTGTTATCCAATCGCTCTAGTAGTGGTCTTATTTCGATCCTAAATCGTGACACTTTTCTCTGGTTGCCTTTTCACGACTATCGACTACGTACAGGTGACCATTACTCCTTTGTCATCAGTTTGTTAGACTTGGAAGTTAATATCTCAGCTCCTAGCCAAAGATTTTAGCTATATTGCCTTCCATTGCCTTGCTGAAGGGCTGGACACCTATTACAACCCTGTCCAACGGCACCTACATAAAGTACCGCTAAGCCTAGTGAATCAGTCTTGTGGAAGCAAAGCCTACTTCTGCAACACGTCATGATTCCCGCCATCTCATGCCATAAAACTTGTCTGTGATGTGAGGATTTGTACTTTAGGTTTGGAGGGCGATACCGCCCCCATATTTCTTTGTTTATTATTCTTCTAGTCATTCGAAACCGATGAAATCTTCTTCCCTTTCCACAATTTATGAAACTGGATTGGGTGACCAGAAGGAAAGCTTAATCGCTTGTGCGTATATTTCTCTGTCAGTTTCTTACTCTACCATGACTATCAAGGGTGGGCAAATTTACCGCCTTCAATTCAGCGTTTCTTCTCGCCTTTGTCGGTTGTTCAGCTGTTCTCCACTCTTTTTGTCTAAGAATTCTCCATCCTTTGTGATCGTAAATGTATCCGTCTGAACACCTGGGGTGTGCTGCATTTGCTACACCATTGTTGCGACTTTGCTCTGTCTATATTGAACTCAAGGCTAAAGAAACGAGACTCACGTCGAGTATAGCTTCGTTCATCCCTTCCACTTGATGTAATTTGTGCTCAAATTTTCCAGCAACTTTTCAACCCAAGGTGGCAGTGGTGCTAAGGCAGTCAGATTGTTGTAAGGTCTACCAAATCCTTGTGATGATTAGCTTAGATAGACAACCGTCAGTGAATGATTGGCTCGCATTCAGTGCTTATAAATGTAAAGTAGAAAAGTTGGATAAACTTTTTTGAGTAAAAGGTATGAATTGTTTTAAACTAGCCCCACCAGTGGGATTCCTGACCGTGCTATCTTGAATACGGTTACCTATATATCATCATTGTTCCTCTCAGTAAAATGTAACATTCTTTTTCAAGGCATAGGTTCTACTCTTGCCTAGGGTTTTCTTTGAAGATGGCATCTGATAGAACGTCTTGACTACAATCTCTAAAAGCCATAGAAATCTCCTGTTTTTATCCCATCTTTCTGTTCTGTCTCGAACATTAATTTGGCCTCTTTAATGTCTGGGGAGAAATTTGGAGGGAATACACAGGATGCAATTATTGTAATGAGCAGTATCTCCCATCACTTCTTGCACTATATTGTAAATTCTCCCACAGATCAGTTTCGCTGTGCTATGTTATGGGGTCATGAGTTGCGACGTGTTGTTGTGAGTAGACTTTATTTTTACTGTCCACTTCACTTGCACCAACTTAGCTCCCCTAAGCCTTGTCTGTTTCTTAGGCAGAAGCTGGTCTTCCACATCTCCCAGTTGTATGGTGCGGGGTAGTATAGAGTGGAGCTGTTCACCTCACAGTCATCAATTGCGTCTACGATCCATCACTGCCGGTAGTGCTTGCACCCTTGTACTATGGAGTGAGCAGTGAGTAGGGCCTTTTGGGCCTACCAATGATATTCAAATTTACATGGCGTTGCAATGCAAGACTGCAAATACCACTTCACATCACAAGCCAGTTGATCTGTCAGCTAGTTGGCTGCGTTTTTAGAAGGTACGTACGCAGCGGAATGAATGCTGTACGTTATTCGCCTCACATTCATTGCATCTTGGTAGTGATTCAGCAGCTTCTACACTTTCCCAACTTCCATTTGTTCAGGTCCCAACAGACTGCCTCGCCACTCGAGCTGAGTACGCCATCAATATTACCCTCCTGTGATATGTTTTTGGTCAACAGAATTAAATGTCTTTAAGCCACCTCATTCAGTGTGGAAGGTTTCACTGCCACACCACACCAAACCCGTTGCAAATTGTATCCAACACGTTTTGCCGGAGGTTTCTACAGTCTTGCAATTGAGTGTAACTATTCGCAAAGAAAAATGTATCTCGTTTGGTTCAGTTCACAGTCTCGCCAACCGGTCAACTGACCGAATGTGGGATCAAAATAGCAGGAAGGTAGTACAGAGTTTACCAGCGCATATAAACAATGGTAGATATTTTGTAAGCACCTCCGATTCACTTCGTCGGGAAGCTGGTGCTTCATGTGGGGGGTCGTTGTTTCTGCCAAGTAGACTTGATTCTTTGTATTCTTATTTCACGAAGAAAAAAAGAGTTTGTCAACTCAACTCTGACCATGCCTAGATGCCAAATGCATTTCGTAGCGGTTTAACATATCTTTCAATTATTCAGCATAAATGAATTTCATTTCGACTGTAGGCAGACATCATTGTCCCAAGACTGTGATTAGCTTCTCGTCCTGCTATCAAATTCTCTTCAGCCGTGTCATTGACCGTCAGTTAATTGAATCCGAGCCGGTCGGTTTTTAACTCTTCAATCTGCTTTTTTAGAGGGCAGTCAATCACCAAAGCGGATGCTTGAGCTCCTTCAAGAATGCGGTATCGACTTCTTCCTGCCCTGCTTTCGCCTTGTTGTGGAGACTCTCTGCCCCCTCCTCACAAATGGCGAGGATCTGCGCATCTTCGCTAACCACCTGCCTAGCCTAGAAGGTCACCTGAGTGCCGAGGTGGTACACAGTCTTATGGGAGCCGCATTTGAGCGCGCCCGAATGGCCGGATCCAGTGTCACGTCATCTGCCGACAAGGATAAAGTCGAGGAGGCAGAGTCGGCTGCATGGTCTGCGATGATTGTAGAGGGTCGATTGCATAGGTGTGTGCCACCAGAACGCCAGATGGACGTGTTGCATGCACTACAAGTCTTTTGGAATGACAAGGGCAAACCAAAAGGTGAGAATCAATCGGTTTTAAAATCGGTTTATTTCTTGTTGCTAGATCAGGGTTGGCTTTGCTTCTTCAGGGGACGTATGAAGTGGATTTCAGTGAACAAGATTTCCTTGCTTCCCATGCATACTTGGATGACCGATGGTATGGTGCGATCAAGTACCTTGGTTGATAAAGAGTGTGATGATACCTTGTTGATATCCACTTGAAATGAAAATTTTTGGAGTGGCATTTTTGTATTTCTTTCATGATGTAATTCAATTTCAGAGGTTAAAGAACGCCTTCTTATAGTATAGCACACGAAGCGCAAGAGTTCCTCATTATAATGCAGAAGATCTGAAGGACTATGAATTCTTTACGTGCTATCTTGTTTTTTCGTTACCCCATGATACATTGTCACGGTAACTAATAGGGCATTAGCCAAGGTCGTTACATGGGAACAATTTGCTGGTAATTCTAGTGGATTTCGCTTTGGGCCGCCCATCTCGTCCACTGTTATGGCCAAGGGTGAATGTGACATTGTGCTGATATTTTTTGATCGTCTAATCCGGGCTTTATGGAAAGTAAGGGAGCAGATCCCTTCACTCCACATCAAGAAGAATATTCCCAATTTTGTGCCATGGATTAACGGTCTCATGTTTCATTGCTAGGCTAACTGCCTTCAAGGGAAGGATCGTGGAAAGATATCGTCGATCTTCTTAAACGATCATCTTGAATACTTATCCATCTAACTGGTCCATTCTCAACTTCTGATAGCACATCTTCATGCTCCTTGTCTTCAATTCACTTGAAGACATTGCAGCCCCATTTGCCTCATAGCTAATCGTTTTCTTTTACTGAAGGCTTTCTCTTGAAGCTTATTGATGGATGCGTAGTTATCGCCTCGGTGTCATCAAACTGGCCCTCTTGGGTTCTCTCTGGTTGCTCCTGTGAGACCCACAACTGGGATGTTCATTCATATCTTTTATCCACTCCTGCTGCAGGTTTCGTGTTACGGTGTTTTCAAAACCTCTACGAGTTCGATTTGGTCGAGAAGGCGACGTTTCTTGCATGGCGTGAAGAGGTGGACCAAAACTACCCGGCCAAGGGGCAAGCTTTGTTTGAGGTAAGCTGTCCGCATTACTTAACTACTAAAAATGAGGCCCTTGGAGAGGGGATGGGGTGATGTTTGCCAATCCCGCTTTATCTTTTTGCTACTCGCCTTCACAGCATAGCACGGCAGAACTGACCTGTGGGACGGCAGGTAATGAGCAGTAGCCCCCATCGTATTCTGTGCATTCCCTCCAAGAGGTGACTGACACCTTTTCTTGCCACTAAGCAGGCCGAATGGACGTCAACTATGCCTAGTTTGTAAATAAATCAAAGAGCTACATTCTTTCGCGTCGACGCTGAACTTCATACCACAATTTAGTTTATGACCACAATAGGCTCAATTCTTTCAGTAGTTTGTAGTGCATCCAAATGTCTTGGAGTGAAGTAGCTTGAAGTTAGTCAAATGACTGGCAAGTTGTGGCCTTCTATACGGGAACGTGTTTGTGGCTCGGAAAATACCTTACACTCGATCCAGCTCCTATTGTAAACTGTCTTGTGTTCATGTTCTAGGTCATGCGGTGGTTAAATTGGCTGGAAACAATTGTCGAGGACGTCGACAAATCAGACAACGACGATGACGGGAGTGACACTGCCGGTGGAACTGAAAATGTGGCTCCAAGTGGAGGTGCTGACAGGTCAGCTGTTGACTACGTGAACGGTGATGGTGGCAATGCTGATGGTGTCGCCGACGCTTGAGAAGTGAATCCGAGCCTACTTTTACCCATACACATATATGGCTAGGAAATTCCCAACCAATGCTTTCACGTCTTGCTCTGTCTACTCATCTCTTTCTGTGTTATCTGTCTGTGTATCTGTCTTGTTTTCTTCAATGGTACTGCTGTTAATCTTTCCTGCGCCCTCCACCCTCATTCGCAATCACCCAAATGGCTTTCCGTGAATGTTGCTTCGTTTTCATTCTTTTGGGGGGAACGGGCAAGAATGGCGTCTTTGAAGGTGTCGTTTTGTGCACATGTTAGAGTAGGGGTCAAAAGCCTAATTGTTTGGCATTGCCGGTGCTGCATGTCTCCTCTCCCCCCTCCGGCGCGAAGGTAGGGTGCTTTCTGCCTCCCTTCTGGTAGACACATCTCTAATGTGTTACGCTTCTACTCCGACTACCACGAGGAGGTGGGAGTACACCGAATGTTAATTGCAGGACACGGAAGTTGTTTCGTTGGAGATCTGTCGGACCTGCGCAAGAGGGTCTGAGTGCTCATTTATCCACTTTGGATTTATACTGGCTGTACATGGGCCAATAATCTGCCTCCTCTCCAGTGACCAATTGGCAGAAAGATTTTCGATCAATTGTAATTGAATGAGCGTTATCGCGTTCATTGGCTAATTGTGGATTAGTGAGGTGGTAAATTCGTTTCGATAATTGTCACACGTGTACAACATTCCTTTTATCACAAAAAAGACATGAAATCCCACCCACCTTCATCCAACTCCGAGTTGAATGCACATACGCTATTTTTCTTGGTGTTAGTTACCAAAGCTTCTTCCCTACGGAATGGGCTGAGGCAATATTTCTGGTAAAGGTGCGTACGTGATAGTGGATTGCTAAGTGGCTTCGTGAAGTGGACATTGGGTTGCGTGCGACCTTTCGCGTACTTTCTATAAAATCATCGCGCTACGAATGGTTATAGGCAATTTAAGTGATTTGTGGCATACTGCTGTTTTTTCCATTTCATCGTCCTCTCTCGTTGATAAATTACACTCCACCTCCTCCAGTTTTTGGTTACACACTGGAGTTCTAAATTTGTGGGCGGGTTTAGAAGTAACTGGTTCGACAAAGGGGAAGAGGTCTTTTGCATTTGCCCGGTGTGAATCTAGTCATGATGCCCACCTTGAAAAATCGGGATTTGCCCAACTTTCCAAAGATAAAAGAAAGTAAAAATCATAGGCATGCTCGTCCAGCAGCGTTGGTGAATTTCACGCTGCCAACGCTGTGAAACCTGACTATGCTATAATCTCTTCCAGTGTCTTTAAATGATCTGATTCGCGGATGTCTTCTATGTATAACACACATCCTGTTCTTTGACCTCCTGATTAGGATCAACTCAAGCAGTAGACGAAAGTAGGTAAATACCACTAATTTGAGATCAGGACATTTATGCAATTACATCCATCTTGATAGATGAATTGTTAACGATCCAATTCAGTGACGTTCTCCACCTACTGATACCCGATTGCCTCCCTTTCACCACAAGTTGTGCTCGCTCAAAGATTACAAAGTGCCCGACAGAGGCAGTGACCTCACCAATCATGTTCGGAGGTCAAATAGGTTACAATCGATGTGCTGGAAGAGAGCCTATGTAAATTCGGTAATTTACACATTTACGACAGCAGGAATGATTAGGTTAAAATTTTCTTACGTACAGCAGACTTTTACCAGGAGAAAAGGACAATTTGTTTATATCAGATTACTCCTTTAAGTGGATATTTGATAAATACTCTTGACAAGTAGACAGACTGACAAATTGGAAAGGCATTCCAAAGGGTAATCATTCAGTGGGAGGATGCCTCCCCAATGAGCCAAGGGACTTCCATAGTCAGGTTGGAAAGCAGTGATTTTCCATTGACCTTGTGTCAATACTAGCCAAAAAATCATAGAAGGTGTGACAACTCTGACTTCCTGTCCAGCTATGCCCTTGACTCAGGTTGTCGGCATTGGCATGCGAGGGTCAAAGCGATTGGATATGAAATCTGTGTCAGATTTCGCATGTATCATGCCGTTCCGTATATGTTGATATTTATACAGGCGCTTCTCAAACACACCACTGAGGGTGGCCGCTGGTTATGGCCACCCTTTACAAACCAACGCTCCTGCTAGGGGTGACGAGAGGTAAAAAATGCCTCCTTAAGTCAGGCCCTGATTTCTGGCCCCTCAGTGGCACTGTTACCACCCCCTCTTAACTTTCACGACCTTAGGTGATCCAAGCAATCTCTTACCCATTTTGACCCAAAAAGCAAACCAAAGACCGCACTTGAAAATTACTGAAATTTGTTTCAATCTCTCTTTGGTGAATTTTCGAATATATAAAAGACAGAGAAGAGAAAGCAAAAATTGGGTGATCTTGAGTGTAGTTAATTGAAAATGTGTGATAAATAAGGCAGAACTGGGTGAGTGGGTGATTGAGGTTAGCAGCCCAATCATCCCGGCTATTTGACCCATTCAGAGGCTTAGTCACATCGCTTATGACTCACATGCGCACCCTCGCTTGTGCGTCATCCAAACCAGGTCCCGATGAAGTGTTTTTTTTTCTCAAACAAATCAGTCACCCAGTTTCACCTCACTTCGATTTGAGAGGTGGGGTGTTCTCTCCATCATATTCACCTGCACTTCAGACTTTGTTTGAATTGTTTTTGCAGCCTTTCTGTGTGGTTCACGGTAAGTAAGAGTTTAAAAAGCCTTTTTGTGTGGGAACTGCTCCTTCTCATTCCATTTTGGGGTTAATTAAGGCCCTAAAAGACAGTTGTGTCTCCTAACTTGATCGCTGAGAGTAATTAATCACCTGGCAGAACTTGCCCGCGTTATTTGGTCCTATTTACCTAATTAGTAAAAGGCACGCCTTTAGCCAAGATTCTGGCACACCCCTTGGACCTTGGCAAGCATTGAGCACCTCAACTACGCAGTAACCACACCGGAAAGTGGTTTTTTTAATTAATTACAGCCTCAGTAGCCAATCGTGAAAACCGCACAAGGTTAAAGTAAGTCTTGCCCTCTGAGTGTACTTCGGGTGACACGCATGGATCAGCGATATCAACGCAAAAAGGTAGGCAGGTGGCTCGATGCGCCGAATGCATTACACAGGATGTTTTCCGAGGCATGATATCATACTGTTCCAAGTAAGGACATTGCCACGTTCCAAAGGGCATGCCTTAGGCCCTAGCCACTCACTTGGTGGAGGCAACTAGTCATAGCCTAGCAGAACATGTCAATACAGCGGTCAATGAGATTTGATGCAGCATGCCACCACTCGGCCACCGCCACGAGGTAGGTGGCTAATTAAAAATACATTGCTTTCCGCCATGCCATGGTTTCTACTTGGTTCAAGGTACTAATAAATTTTGTCCCTTCAAAGCTCTAATAACTTGTTATTGGGTAACCAAAAAAGCAGATACCTATGATTTGACCTCGGAATCTGATAGTGTTTCAAAGTTGTCAGCTCAAAGTCGGTTGCAGAGTGTACACCCCCGTTCCCTCGTGGCTCATGGCATGCACCACTCACTGCCAGGAGGGCTACGCCTAATTTGTGTCCCCAGATGTATGAAAGACGATTTTGTTGTCAACTTCCTCCTTCTTCCCCACTGTAAGTCAGCTCAGAAGCTTGCAGCTTAATACGCAAAGCTAGCGTGTGATGGGAAGGAGGCAGGGGAGAGGAAGGGAATGATCCACTCCAACCCCCTTATGAGTAACATCTTTTCTTGGAACTAGGCAATCTCATAAAAGAAAGCTCTTGCTTCTCAGTGCCTTTTTCCTGATAACGAATTGACTAATGTAGACTCCTGCCATGTATCTGCAGGAGGTCGACACCAGTAATGTGATGAACGGAGAAGGAGGGCTACGGGGAGGCCGAGGTTGTTTCTTCCTTAGCTTTTGGAGACAAAACCGATCATTAAAACAACACAAGAACTGTAAAGCTTTATTTCCTCCTTTAGTTTTTTTAAGAATGAACAAAAAGGCTAAGAAAAAAGCGATCGAACGGAAGGCCACAAGTTCAGCGAGGCAGCTGAAACCATTTTTTTGCGTCTCCGAGGCGCCTGTCTGGCCACCTCTGGCCAACCATCGTACAGCTACCGACCGCTCGTACGCAAACGCAGAAGCACTAATGGGCAGATGCGCCTGTCTGCCCCACTAACCTGCCCTCCGGCTGTGGCAAGGGTTGCAGAAAGCGTTGTTCGGGAAAGTGAACCTCGGAGAAAAGCTAAAAGTCTTCAAATGTTTTTCGTTCAAATTGTGTGCATACGATATTGCTTTTTATAATTAAGTAGCATCGCAAAAGAAAAGTGGTTGCATAGTTGGATTTCTTTGTTACAGTCCCCCCTCCTGACAAGTTAGCAGCTTGTTTGCAGTCGTTCAGCTCCTCCTCCCGATTGTAGAGGCCAAAATACGATGTCAAAACGTCAAAAACGAATGGCATCAGAGTTGGCTTTTGACAGTCACCTTAACCTGACTAGTAGTTCTAAAGCTAGACAAGTCGGTATAAAACAAATCATCCATCTGAACAGGCGAACAGCATGGACAGTCGAAACAAGCACTAAGAAAATACTAAGGGGTTGTGTTTTATGTCAAATTTTCTTACGAAGATCAACAGTCATGCAGCCTAGGTCAGCTGTAAAGCCGTTACCAGCCTCCTCGATTTTTACGAGCTACAACACCGATAATCGCTTAAAAGTGGAAGAGGTATCTTACAACTTTGTAGTAGGAACCCCAAAAGAATCTGCCATTAAAACGTTGATATTTACACGTTAATGAGAAATTATTCTATTTTTTCAGTAATGGCGAAGCCAGAATCTAAATTATAATCAGGGAGGGGCGTCTTCTAAACTCAATGCGTAATCATCGCTTGACTCAAATTAAACAAATGCTCACCAGTTCTGGACGGTAGGGTGCCCCACCACCCCTCCTTCGACAAAGGCCACACAACAAACATCACCTCAAAAAGTGAAGGATCAGGCAGGTACAGACCACAACCACTTGATTTAATTCCACTGAAGCTTCAAAATAGGTGGAAGTCAGCACGGATCACAAGCAAAACGCTTCCTTATTGTGTTCCACTGCATGTCTGCAAATGGATTCGCTTTCATCCCCTTTCCAGTTGATCTATCACGTATATTTGAGTCCTTTAATTTTCTGGTAAATTTTTTTTGGGCGACAAAGCCCCGAACGCATCCTCGTAACATGTCTATCTCCATCAATGTGGGTTAATGGCTAGTATCTACCACGCATCAAATGCTTAAAAAGCATTACGGTATTACCTACTTATAACTTGTAAGTACAGCATATAGTAGATCGATAATGTGTCAGCTGTCACATCGCATGACCTAACTATGCTTTCTTGCCTCTTTTTCGCTTTCCTCCCCGCTTTTTAGACTTGATCTTGATGCCTCGTAATACAATAATGGCTCGCCACCAGGCTTGAACCTGAAAAATGGCCACCAAAGTTTTTTGGTTAATTTCCTCCTCCAGTCTTCTCTTCTCTTCCGCGGTTTTGAAATCCAAAACCACTTGCTCACATTGAGCGTACTCAAGCTTGAGCTTTTCGTGGTCTTTACATAGCTTCTCCAGACTAGCTGTCATGGCGTCCAGTTCGGAGGTGAGATCTTCCACTGTGGTGAGACTTTGAATGTACTTCAAATGGTTGGTCTGTAGATCCAGTTCAGCGAACAAGCAGCTGGACGTTTCGTTAATTAGGCGTTTTTCAGTGTTGAGACGCTGTCTCAAGTCATGCGCGCTATCAATCAGGGCTCTAGTCTTCTCATCGCACATGATGCTGTAGAGATCAGCCCGTTGCCTGTAGGAGGCCTTAAGATATTTGTAATACATCTGTGTCAATTGACGCGCCTCTTGCCACTCATGTTTCAGCCGTCTTATCACCTCGTCATAAAACAGTCTCTGATTTTCAAAATGCTTCTCTGTTTGATAGATCTTTTCATGCATAAACTTTATCATCTGATCCTTATCCATAATAGTTTTGGCCAAGTCCAGGGGCATATCCACTACAGCTTGTTTATCATCACATTGCATTCGTAGCGACTTAAAGGTGCCATAGATATCAACTTCTCTCCCAAGTATTTGAAAAGCATCAATCACCTTCTCAACCTCCTCCAAAAAGGTTCTCAAAGTGCTCTCCTCTTCACTTAGCTTTCGAAATGACCCGTCTGCCAACGCAATGTAGTCCTCCCGGCGACACCGTTCAAATCGTACCAGAGTCTCGAAAAATATTCTGTTTAATTCTTTTATTAGGGTGTCACTATTTTTTTCCGCATTACTATCCTCTTCTGCGGGCAGAGTTTGAAGCACAGAGGCACCACAAGAGGCGGCTTTGTGAACCATCGCGAGCTCCTCTACGGTGTCGCTGAAGACGGCTTTCAATGCCACCCGCATAACCGGAGAAAGCTTCCATTCCACCAACTCCTCACGGTGTGGATGAGCGTCGGGTGAGAGGACCTCCATTTGACATTTCTGCACTTTTAAGTCCTTGTACTATCGATTAGACAGCCTGACATCAGCTGATCTGATGCCTCAACGGTGGAATAATAAACCGTTTGGTGAATTAGCTGTGTTTCCTTACTTTTTTATAAAAAAAACAATTTCCTACGTTTATCACTCAAGGTAAAACACAGCCAAATGGCAAGATATGAGCTGTACTTCTTTTAGGGAAGAGAAAAGAAGGTTTCTGACTTGACAGATCAAACTTGTGACCAGGAGAACCCTGTTGTTAGAAATTTACGGTTTTAAACGGGAAGAGTCCCCTTAAAACTGCTCATACTCAGAAATTGAACGGGAATATTTCCCTTATAGCTTCAAAAATGGCAGGATGTAGTAGCCTTCTGGTGGGATTCCTGCAATTCCGGGCAGAGTAAAACACTTCCGTTAGCTGCTATGACCGTTTTCACTTTTTCTACTTTTTATTTCTGAATTGTCTGGGAATCAGACGCTTACTCACTCCCTTCTGATTGGCTGAAGTCGTGGTAGCCCCACTGTAAGTGCGCTGGCAGCCTAGCCACTTGTGCGAACCCACGCGACTAAGCCGACTGAATGACGCAGACGCAGTCAGACGCCGACCCAGCTTTGGGCTCGATGTCTGGTCGCCTTCACCTTCGCTGGTCGGTCGCCGGGCACGTGTTCACACACGTCGTGCCGCTGTGCTGGCCCGTCTGCGTTAGTCCTGACGTCTTTGGCTATTGCCTATCTAGGTGCAGGAGAGATCGTAACAACTGGCGATCCAGTTTAGAACAGTTTCACTTTTGTGTGCCTTGCCTTCGAAGACTTTAAATTTGCGCTCTTGTTTGCTTCCCCCTCTGATTGGTCATTATTAAGTGGGGATAGGCTTCAGGTATGCCAGGGTGGAGGCTAAATGAACTGGCTTATCGACACGGAAGAGGCACCATCCAGCGTCTTCATTGCTCTCTCTATGCTCAGCAATGTCTGTTCCTCTCTCAATGGTCCGATTGTGCACAAAGCAAAATTCCACATTTTTGCATCGTTTGGTGAACAGCCGAACACTCTGTCGCTACGAGGTGAAGAAGCCCCTTATCAACCCATCCACCGAATAAATGTAATAAATCAAAAAAGAAGGCGAGCAAACAGACTGGAGAGCAGGGTGCTAAGAGGGAAGCGGAGAAAATAATGACTGGGGGCTGCAAACGAAGATGTGAAAAGCGGATTTTAGGCATTTATCTTTCTAAACCCCACTTTAGCAATTACCCACAAAGGAGGATAACTGTTGCGAACCACACAAAAAGCATCCACCTAAAGAATTACCTATCAAGCTTGGTTATGCAAGGTCAATGAGCTCCTTGGTTCCACCATCCGTGTCATTGGCATTCCCCCATGTAGTGGACTCTATGGGTCATTTTGCGGTAGAGATTTGGTATTTGGCCTAACCACATAATCGGACTACATCGTTTTGGAAACCGCCTTTTCCTGTCTCCTGCCCTCTAATAAGTGATGAATAAGTCGCGGATGATTTGATGGCGTTTGTTAGAGAACCATTCGGCATCATTGCGCAAACTCGGTCTCCCAACATCACGAGCGACTGTTTGTGATTGAAAACAGCCGGGTGGAAAAAATGTGTTTACGGGCAATCCCATGCCAATTGCTAAGCCTTCAGCTGTGAAATTGCGGCTGTAAATACCTGTTGATCTGTGTGAAGCTACTAGAAGGAAAAATTGTGTCTTCTGGGCTCGATTTGATGGCCAAAATAGGCGAACCGACCGCGGAGCGGATTAGAGAACACTATTTCCTCATTTCTTCTTGTGCTCCAGTCATCGTGCTGATATTTTGACTTCTTGCCCATTTTTATGGTCTCTTAGTGCTTGTGGTGTTCCATTTCACGACTTTTAGGAGGTGACTTGGAAGGACAAAGGGAGAATCTATTGCTGTACTTTCCTCGTGAACTCTTTTTTTGGGAGCAGAAAATACGAAGCGTATGGCTTTGTTTAAAAAGACTTACAAGTCGGGAGGACTAGAGATTATAGTGGCATTAGTTAGAAGCTCAAAACCCCCACTTTCTAGATGCCTACCTTTTCACCTCCTGTCCCAGTTGGAGATTCTGGATTTTACCACTTGGTTTAAAAAAGATGTGAAAACAAGAAGATGGCAGAAGTGGTGATGCTTCTGCACTGGCACTGAAATGAGAGAGCGCGCCTACTGTGACTCTCGTTCGGCATGGTATCGCAGTTTTAACTTGCAAAATCGCTCACAATTTACAGCGCATGCAGTTGCCTATCGGTGAGATAAAGCGACAAACGAAAGTATTATTGCTGCTGGAATTTTCTTGACACTTGAGGTAGAATAGAGAGGCAGCAAAATCAGGGTATCTTTCTGTTCCCATTTTCTCAGAAGGGTCCACTTTCCGTGATTAACCTCATGCCCTTTCGCACTCCTTTGTGATTGGCTGCACTTTTAACTGCACTGGTGAACAACAAAGAACTAAGTTCAACTCCAGGAAGCAGAAAAGAAGTCGCAGACAGATATGCCTTTTTCTTACTACTGAAAGAGTAGTAAGAGAGGTATGTACAAAAATAGTCAGAATGAATTATATATATATATGTATATATATCCCATCATCTTCGCGACGACAGCAGCGCTAGCGGCAATGCCAAGGATGGAAATAGTAGCCCTAGAAGACTCACACACATACACACATCATCACACTTATTGAGAGGATAATCTAGGAGGGTTTGAGCTTTGTCCAAAGCGGTGGACTGCTGGACGGGGATGGGTTGATGGAAGAATTGGGATTCGAGGTCCTCTCACTCGGACGGTACTCGATAGCCGGTGGGGCGCTAGCCGAGCTGGAAGTGGTGGCATTAAGTGCACTGCAACTACCTCCAATGGTGGGGCTAGTCCCTTGGGTTTTGGGATTCACTCCCACCGCAAATTGGGTGATAATCTCCGAGGTCAGAAAAACCATTGAGCGGATTGCGTTTTTGGTCACTTCTTTACCCGATTTGGATACTAAATTAAGAGTTGGGAAAAACGGCACAGTCTAATGCTTCATTCATCAAATAATGCTTGATAATGTGGTTAGCTGAACGCTCAAGTACTTTTACTACCTACTAAGGCACAGCATAGGTCATTAAGCAGAGCTGCTCGGTTGAGTGGATGAACTTTTCTGGTTACCTGGTGCTTATGGTTGCCACAAAAGTGCAGCTGGCAGATGAGTACGTTACAAACTAGACAGAAGCTAATTTACGTGGCAGGCACTACCTAGCGTTAACAGTATCTCGAAGGCAGTTGGACTTCCACCATAAATTCTATAAACCAATAACTAGGCGTCCCAATGATCGTTAGCCAAACTTTTGAGTACTGAGCACGTGCATCATACATTTCTTATCACCTTAGACAACAATGAGATAGTTCTTATGTGCTATTCAAAAACTAAAGAAAACACAGAGGAGGTCCAGTGGATGTCCATTATTATTGAAAATTTGGTGGAATAGAAGGCACATAATTTATTTGTTTTTCAAACGTCAAATGCATTTACTTCTTTAATTATGCTGAAATTTGAGAGGTTGATGTGCTAAATGCGTCAAACGTTGCCAATAGCGATACCCATTTAATTGGTCAATTATGAGATTTGATTGTACCTATTGGTGTAAAAAAGATGAAATTTGAAGTTAAAAACTCATCGAAACCAATTTCCATAGAATAAGACAAAAATAACAAATTGCAGAACATTTAATATTAAATGTGTAATTTGCATCGACGGGCGACTTATGCCACGTACATTTCGGCTCTGGTTTGGTGCATTTTTTTGGTAAAATTGGAAAAAAGCGAAATTGTGACCAATAGGAGGCGGAATGGGGCTAGCGCCTACTCTGTCAATAAAATTAACAGCTTAAATAACTGATATTTTGTTGCAGAAACATAAGAGGTCACTATTAAGGCTTTGATGCAGATCACCATTCGTTTATACTAGGAAGTGCTAAGTGGATACAAGCCACGATTTAGAATGAACCATCTTAGCTTTAATGGTCTTGGGATAAATTCTCCCCAGCTAAACATTAAGAGGTGTACTGAGTGGTTCTTTGGAATTTGTCGTGACTAACCCTCCACATTGCATCCTAGTTATCTATCAGATATTTTAGTCTCTGTCTGCGAATTTATGGTAAAGCCACACTTCATCACGCATGACTTGCAACATTTTCTGGGTAAATTGTTCACAAAAATACATCAAAACGGTAAACTTCCCTCGAAAGTAAAATTATAAAGCAAAAACTTACTTGTGGGTCGACAGAAGAGCAACTGCTCCCTTGGCACTCCTAATTCCACACACATACTTTCGAGGTTGTCAATGTGTTTCTGTGGTACAAAAAAGAGCGCTAAATCATTGGAAAATATTTAGGGATTTCAGATAAAACCATTTTTCCTGAAATAGTTTCAAAAAATCTGGGATAGGGGGACGACTCTTTTAAACGGTTAGAGAAGTTTGTGCCTCCCCGGTCGCACTCGACCCTATCGTTAATGTGTGCGGAAAAGTTGACCCAACTACTAACCTCAAGAAGAATGATTTTTCCATTGAGAGCCTCCACCTTCAATTCGGACATTCGTCGAGCCCTTTTTTGCAGCTGAATGCGAAATTCATTCCTCTGTTTCTCGTACATCAGAAGACCTGCATGGAGAGACAAATGGAGGGCCAGAAATCATTATTGGTCCCCCGGAATCTTTTCTCCCACAATCTCTAAATTTTTAACGCTTTTCTAGTGTGGAAATTCGACTGAAATGTTTGATAATTCCTTTTCCTCGCCAAAATTAAAAACTTAAAATATCCTACTCTTCCCAACTCTAACGTGACATTCAAATTTATAGCACAGATTTGAATGGCCTCGTCATATTTTTAGTTTTAATTCACTACAGATATTCCAAAAAGTCTTGAAGGTATTTCCCACAGGCTATTTAAATGACTCAGCCAAGGGGCGCCTTTTTTGAAAAATGGACTGCCAGTTTTTAGTATCGTAGAGGTGAACGTACTGTTGACTACCCGAACTATCCGCCAGAGGAGAAATACGATGATCAAGGTTATTTCCTCCGAGGCAATGTAAACAAATATGCCATCAGCTATGAGGGATATGATAATTATTATTCCATCCACTATCTACAAATGAAAAAAAATTATCAAAATGCATCACATCTAAGTTTTGAGTAGCATGCAACAGCCCAAGCGGCCACAAGATGGCTGGTTAGAGCTCCCGTTTACTAATCTCCACCAATGGTGTTATTGAGCTTAAGTTCTGTGCTAGTGTACGAGGGTGTTTCAGTCCTCGCGGATGTCAATCTCCATCTTTGCGTGAGAGTGATGAGCCTCGAGAACGCTAGACCGCTAAAAGCTGTGGTCAGGCTCTTTGAAGGTGAATTGGAGCGCGGATTCCTTCGACGAGATATGACACAAGCGTCACGAACTCAGACACCGTCCCCCAACTCCGAAGAGACAGAATGGAGGAGCCGCCAGCGCCACAGCGAATTCGGGTGATAGCGCTTAATTTATGTACTTATAGGCGCTTTCATTTAATTTTCTTCTCATTCGTTTAGTCATTTATAATAAAGCTTTTTTACGCGTTACTTCATATACATGACGTGCCTGTTTTGTCTGCAGTGCTCAACCTCCCTTCGCTTAATCAGCGTAAACGGGATGGCGCGTCAACTGAAGAAAGTTGACCGATAGGTCATCTAAGCCACCCATTGCGAATAAAGAGTTTGCAAATCGGTGTTAGACTTTGAACGTGGAACAGGTGTGGTCTATTTTGACATAGAGGAAAAGGATGGGATTATGCTGAGGAGGTAACTGTGTCGATGGTTTGACGTAAGCGGTTCTGAGACGCTTTCTATTCAGGGAAAGGTGCAACTCGTCTTAGGACACCGAACCCAACAGTGTGTCAAGGGAATTTTAAGGATGAAGCATGACCCTGAATAGTATGCACTGCTAGTGAGATTAATAAAACAACTACTTAGGAAATGAGCTCAAAACACTTAGGTTGAAGTTCTATACCTAAAGCAGAGTTAGATTAAATGAATCAATTTCGGTGTCTCTTTATAGAAACTAAAAATGCAGACTTTAGCTTAAAAACTTGATTCACTAAAGAAGTTGCACGAAATCATTAGTTAATAGCAACATCTTGTTTAAGAGGGATAGCTGTTTATATCTGGTATAGGCTTATCCACACAAATGGAACGTCTACTTTGGGGAACTTTTTTTGTGTTTCACTCCCCTTGATGTTGGACTTTTAGCTAGATAGGTGAAATCGTTCTGAATATGGGGCAAAATTTTACATATGCATAATTAAATGACCAAAGATTAAATTAGCATGGGGTTTGCTAGTATTCCACTAGCTAACAGTCATAACTACAAATTAATCGCTTTAAAAAATCACTTTTTACTACTTCGATGTGTATATGGCATGTAAATGGTCAGACGTGCTCCATAATTTATGATCAAATTTAGAAAAATAGGTGGGGCATGCACAAATCAAGGCATGAGTCTTGCAGACATTTGGGCGAATTCTTTCAGAAAACCTCCACAAAATCGACTTTTGTTCCTAAACAATAGGCGTCAAACCAAATGCCACATCCTGACCTATGCTATCTAGCTACCGACTAGCGAATTCAAACGATGAAACCATCGATGCCGCAGTCCCTAATGTCAACGGTGTATGCACAACCAGATCGCGGCATCTAACACTGGGTTAGTTAGCTGCAATCTCCGGACATATGACTGTCCCATTCCCTTGCCCATTTACTGTATTTTGGATGACCTTGACCTTTCCGTGATCACCAGCTCCCAAGTTTTACCTACCGATGATGAAGAAACCGCCACGACGAGAGTGAAAAAAATGCTTTAGATTATCCAAGAGATTAATTCCATTCAAAAACTTTTGAGAGCTTCACAGCAGGTTTTTTTGAGGTTGTATCCATCCCCTTCACTTTGGCTTGGGTTGGTGCTTCGGCTCCTCTGATGCTGACCACGTGACACCAGGGGGTGCCCACGCTTGCATGTTTTATGTGTGCATCACAAACATCAGGCCTGGCTTTCAGTGACCTATTCTGTTACGCGAACCTTTTAAATCACTTGGCAAAATCACTTGGCAGTCAACCCTTGTCTTGTTGCTCTATCAAACACCTGGCTCATTTACCCTTCTTTTGGGCAATTAAATCTGTCTGCATTCCAAAACACCCACTCAGATACACGCACACAAGACAGGCGCGATCTTCTGGAAACTTAATTAGTTCAGAGCAGATGTAAGGATAATGCAAAATCCCTTCCAATGACACTTGTTTATGTCTTACGTGAGGCATCCGCTAGGAGCAACGATTAATTACGCTACTAATTACTTGAGGTAAAGGTCACCACGTTGTGGTGTAAGTACACAAAAAATTGTCCCACCAGCCTCTCGGGTATAGCAGTACATGTTAATCACAGTGGTAAGAGGGTAGACTTACCTCAAATTTTAATCGAAAGAAGGCCCTTCCCATACAGACTACTTTCACAGCCAACTGGATGACGAAGATGCAGAGTATGAGGATACTAAGAAAGTGGAGGATACAGGCGATTGTGTGAAAGAAATGGCAGCTGCCCGATTCGCCCATCGCCTCCAGCGGACTTTGCATTAGGCGACCCAACTGAGAAAGGCAGCAGGTGAGATGAGAGCAGTGCATGCTCATTTGATCCAAAGGGGGAGCAGAGACACTGTGGTAGACAGTAAATAGGCGTCCTCTTGCTGGCCCACCTGTACCACCACAGTCAGAGCCACCACGAGCAGGACAACAGAGAGCAAATGGTGAAGGGATGGCCTCAAATGCCACGTCCGAACGATTGACAGGACGTTGACAACAGACCTCACGCGTTGTAGGAGCGAAGACGGACTCCGGATCGATGTGACTGGTGCAGTAGTAGCGGTACATCTTGTGATTCATATGGCTCCGCTCATATTCATATATCTTCTTCTCGGCTATACGAAGTGAAAACTGCTGGGTAGTGTGGTGCTATTTCCAGTCACCTGCATAATCCGAACCTGCAAATTTCTCACAACTCCCTCTTTTTTCCTAGCAAGTAATGAAAAACATTTTTTTGCAAATTTCGTGATTCCTCAGCCGTTCTCCTCTCACTCTGAATTCTCCCCTCGATTTGTTAACGGCGCCTGAGACCTGGTGACCTGGTCTTTCTACTTTATGAGGCAAAGCAAAGCTGATGTCGGAGCTCCAGGAATTTCTTGTAGAAGGTGCTCGTACTACTCAGTTTGCTCCCTATCACTGGCATAATGTAAGGTCAAGGACACATTCCAGAGCCTATAAGTTTTGAAGTGAATCAAATGGGGAAGCTAAGAAATTGGGTTGCCCTCGCCTTTCTTTACCTTCCATGTTTGCCCTGTGTGTGTGGTGCTTTTTCGAAGGAACACTTTCGTCTGAGGTCTCATCGGGGCGTCAGTCAGGGGAAGCCAAGTCTCCTTCTTATACTCAAACAAAATTAATCCGTGAGATTTATATTTCAAGGTGGAATGGGTAAAAATACTGCTTCATCTCATCTGCTCTATTCCCATGATATTCGCACACATCATACGGCAAATCTCAAGTAAAATGACAGTTTGAGGCTAAAAATGGATAGTGCAAAGACAATGTCTAATGCGAAATCCTTTAAAAATGCAAAAATTTAAAGCTGATGGACTTTTAAAACATTTTATTAATTTCGCTACAGACCCCTATCATGAAGTGCCCAGTAAGAATTTGGATACCTCAAGTTAATGGATACTTGCACCCCTTTTGTCCCACTTAGAATGAACAAGTTGAACGCTTTTGTAGCGGAAAAAATTTTGCATTCTTCCTCGACCGGAACTGATACGCTCTCTTGGTTTTAATAATTTTGACGGTGCCTGTTCATTGGTCACTCAAGCTTGATTGCACTCGCCCAGATCCCGCCCTAGAGAGTCGTTAAGATTTCAAAGAGACCCCTCCAAAAGACAAATAGTTATTCATGTTTCTAATAGGCACGCAAACCTTAGGCGACATAGTTTATGAGTATGCCCCAAGAAGACGGGCATGTGAAAGTCAAGAAAGCTACTGCCATACGCGAAAAATACTCTGTCATTTCTTACTAAAAACGGTATTTGCTTGTAAATGTGCGAGTTAGGGATCTAGTTAAATTGGTCATGTGCATCCGCCTCTTCATTAGTCAATCGGTCTTGACTGAACCCGTCCGAGTCTTAGCCTTGACGCTCGTGAAGGTCACAACGGGGATTATGAAAGAATCAAACAATAAAAAATAACTGCAATTCAAAATGTTCGAAACATCTCAATAGGTCACCAAAGAGTTCAATTACTTCAGGCATTTATGGTATTAATAGAAGCTTTGCCTTTTATCTTTTGGACTTATGTGTGTTTCACACCATTAGTCGGTTTTCTGGTAAAAAACTGTACTGTAGATTTGTAGCGCAAAGTCCAGCGATACGTTGTAACGTTTCTAAAAGAAGTTTTCCTAAAAGGACTTCTTACGTTGCCAGGACCTCTAATTATATTCATCAACACTACCAATCTACAAAGAACTTTAATCTATTTTTAAAAAAGAAGGGATCAGAAGCATTAATTCAACGGAACAAAAAGCATGGGTGCATGGGTTTATGCTGATACACCTCATTGCCTTGATTTCTGGTTTTTGGGTCGCCCGTGCTGCGCACGCGATTGCTTACATGGATGCATTATAAAGCACACAAATGGTTCGTTTAATTGGTTTGGTTCTACCTTAGATCTTTGTCCAACGAGGTTATGAATTTGAGTCAGAACCGTCTGCACAATTGTAGAAATCTCTGAAAACATGTGTTTCACAGTAAATAGGGGAGGTGTGGTGCGTGGTAAAAGAACGTGCCGTTGAAAGCTAAGTAATTTAGGTTACTAATCTGATCCCGCTGATGAATCATTCATCAAATAGTGACGTTGGCGCTCATTGATTAAAACACATCGAAAGAACTCTCTGCCCTCTTTCTATGATGTCTGATGAGAAATTCGCCCACTTCGTGGGGAGGAAGGGCAGCCATAGCCCAGACGGCGTAGTGCCAAAAGCTATAATTTTATAAAGAGACATCTTTTGGGAGGTGGGGAGGAAATAGTGGTCTTACTGATTGTCTGACGATGTCGATCAGAGGTGAAAGTTTGTACTTTTGGATCTTAACTTCAAAAGAACAAACATTACTTTGGTTACATCTAAGTAACCAAATAGCCCACATTCCTGAAGTATGTTCCCCCTCCCTTCCTCCCCTTCTCTACGTGTCGTCGTATTTGCCGAGGGCTAGACAACATTAACGGCTAGTTTGTCTGTCCCTGTAATGCGATTCCAGGAGAAGCTCGTCTTTAAAACCACCATGCCTGGTAAATTTGGCAGAAAAGCCCTAAGAACCTACTCAACTTTAATGTAGAACTGAGGGAGGGGAACACCAAAGCTTCATTTCTTCCCGTTTCCCTGATACCTTTTTTGGCACAGACGCTTGAGCAATAAAACCGAGTCAGTTGAAGAGGTAGTTAAAACCTAATTTTCCATGTTTTTTCCTTCCGGACAAGCACGACAGCAATGGTTGCTTTTCATCAGAAAAAAACAAATGTTATTCAGTGGCTCTGTGTAAAAAAAATTGGCTGAAATCCCCCTCGCCTAGCCTCGCCTCGCATCGAGGTGTATGCAATTATTTGGATGTTGCTAGTGTGCAGTTTGGTGTCATGTGATAGACGAGAGGAGGTGGGGGAAGGGAAGAGCGGGCACCTAAGTTATGTTGTCAGATTTGCCTTCTTACACAGAAATACTTGCGATTGTCATCTCCTTCTCCTTGCCTTAATCCATCTCTTCCTTATCTCGGTCCAATTTTGACGCAGACAGTCACAGAAGCCACTTTCAGGCATGCATTACCAGAGGCGTTTTAGTAGTATCCCCTGTTTATAAGGGCAGATGAAAAGTGGTAGTGGTACGACTACAACCTGCCCCTGATTGGTCACTCCAAGGTCGCAGATCGACTTGATACACAAATGTCCCACATTTTCCCTTGATCGCAGATTATCGTTTGAATAGGATCAGGAGAGGGTGTGAGTGTCCACAAGTTGCCCACGCATCATCAGATAGGCGAGTGATTGGGGAGAAAGATCAAATCATCCTAGATTTCGTGGTAGGACGGGAGATAAGGCAGAGGCGGTAAGGTAAATTGGGGGATTCCCCTTTTTGAAGCACTTTTTCCATAGCTTGAAGCTATAGTTGATATTTCTCGACTTGATAGTGGCTATTAATCATCTATTGTCGCTTCATTTTATTTTAGACTGAAAATGGGCCTTGTCTCTGTGCGGTCCCATGAGTAAACTTTTTGGTTTGCTCCTGTTTTCCTCAAACTTATTTTTAGGAAAGGAGACGGCTGGGAAGGAGAGGCCATAGAGATGGGATGGATAAAAAAGAGGCTTGCTTTACAGTGGATTTGAAGGAAACGAATCAAATCCAGTCGCATACGATTTGACAATGTTGACAGGAAGAGTCGCACTCCTTCCGTTGTCTTCTTCTTCTTTTCCTCTACTTAATATCCAAATACCACTCAAATAAAAGGTTAGCTTCAGAATTTTACCTTAACGGTGGACACATCACTTCACACTGCAGTCATGTGGGCGTCTGTAGCACCACGCCCCCACTCCTACATCCTTCCCTCCCAAGATGGGTGATCTTCCATTCAAAGAACTTATCTCATCTCCTCCCTTCAAAAATTTTCCACCACAAATAATTTCCAAATGGTTGTATCGAGAGTCGTAAACGTGAACCACCCATAATTGCTAGTCACAATAAAATCCGTTCATGTGGAAAAGGAGGCGCCTACAGCGAAGGGGGAACGGGCTACAGAAGGAGGAAATTTCAGCTGCCTTCTCAAAATCATTCACAATATACCTTTCACAAGCCGCAGAAAGTTTTAACAAACAGTTATTTCGTAATTTTTTTCATTTATCTAAAACTAAGGGTTAAAGTAACCGCTGAATTTATTCGACTAGGTAGGAGTTAAACGTACTTTTTGCATCATTTTTGGTGGTGTATGTGAGAAATTTTATAAATTCAAAACATTATTTTTAAATGACTAATAAGCGAGGGAAGACAGGACGAGAGGGAGAGAGAAAAAGGGGGCAAAATAGACGCACCTTTAACTGCATGTATCTCAAGGATGATTTCCGCCGTGACGATGAGGGCATCCAGGAGGACTAGGGAGCACATCAACAGCTGAATTACGGGTCCACGCATCAAGTGGAGCACTCGACTTTTAAGTTTTCTGAAAGATTGTTTTCTTTTAAGAATAAAACTTTGTTACTTGTCTTGACAAATAATTCTCAAAAGGTTTGTTTCAAGCAGTGAGAAAATGTAAAAACGGTTTAAAAATATGACAAGTACTTGTGCAAGCGTTGCACCGTCTTGAATGTGTGGAGGTTGGAGGGAAAGGGGCAGAGGCCAGCAAATGCTAGATTAGCCAGAGAGACTGCATCAGACGGCTCAGATTTCGTGTGACTGAAAACCTACACTCTTGAGGTTTAATATGCCTAGCCTACTAATTGATGATCAGGGGAGATTGCAAATCTTTCCCATTTCTGGTGAATATGTTGGATGGTGTGAAGGAACTCAATGTGACTGGTTGCTCAAAGGATTACGGTCCATCCACAAATGGCGCCAATAAAGAGGTGAGGAGTCTTAGCATCAATGGGAAAATCGGTGGCTTGATTGGCATAGGCTTCCAAATGTCAAGAAGAACTCATTTAAATTTTACATCAACCTGTCATTCATTTTAAATCACTCATCTATTCTCCCAGAAAATAGATCTAATGAAGCTGTATTCTAATCACCTCCTAGCCGAGTTGGAGACCCAACTGTCTGCCAAATGAGGGAGGTGAGATGCCTCAGTTCGCCTTCTGCCTCATTTGATAGGGCGGAAATGAAGGAAGTGGGAAAGGGGAAGGTGAAAGATAAAGGAGCAAAACAAAGAGTAACCGAAAAGACCGTGGAGAGAGCTCACCCCTTGGCGAACTTGACGTCGTTTCTATGGCATGCCTCCTGTTGCAACAAGGCACAGTCGATGTTGTCCTTCTGCATTTGACGCAAGAACCGACGGGTTGAAATCCATCCGGGGTAGAGAGTACATCTACAATTTCATCCAAGAAAGGTAAAGTGAGGAAAGGGAGAACGAAAGTTGAATGCTACAAAATTTTGCCGGAAGGAAGGGACAAATGTTCTTGTTTTTTTTTCTTTTCCTATCTGTAAACAGAGTCAAAAAATTTCAAACGATTCAGGAGAAATTTACTTATTTAAGTAAGGCAATCTCTTTAATGTGGGCTTTAGGCGGTGATGGTGGTGGGGCGCTTGGTGAGTTGGTGAATTCACATGAGGAAATATTGGTGACGCGGGGAGGGAGAAAAGTTGGCAAAGGTGTTATTTATCCCTATTTTGATAGGTCATCAATTTTTTAAAAAACAACAAAAGTTATTCTCCGAATCATCAGCTTTTCGGCGAGAGGTAGGAGACTTTAAATCCGCCTTGCCTTGCTCCTCTCCATCCACTCCTCACCCCCTGCCAAGGACTAAAAAAGTTGTACAAAACATTTTTGAGCAGTATTTAGCAACTAATAAATTAGTTTTGACAAACGGAACCAGAAGGTAGTCGAAGTGGTGGTTAGAAGAAAATTTGCGGCTAGCAGATGATCACCGTGTCTGGGAGAGGAGGGAGAAAGGCAATTTGCTCTTAGTCTCGTAAATCACCTTCTTAGCAGTAGTTTTTGGCTTATCGCCTCCTTCTCTACAAAGTCTCCGTAAATTAGAGCATAGCGTCTAAGACCGCAGGACCATTCGCCTACTGCCAAATGAAGGAGGACTAACCGCCTCCCTCAAGAAAATAAAGATTATGGACACAAAGAGAACCACAGATGAGACGTTGATATATAGCCTGTTGGATTATTCATCAGCCGTCTCCATTCCCTCCTCTTCTAAGGGGAAAAGAATGTTTACATAGGATTGGGTTTTTCCTGCAAAGGATTGCTGGAGTAGAGAGCAGTGCACTAAAAATTGGTTTTTGAAAAGTTTTTGGGGTTTTCGCACTCCTTTTGAATGCGTTTAAAATTGTTAAAAACTGCGAAGACAAATAAACACTTTTTGTTGTTTAAGGCGGGCAAATAGGGAATCGTTTGACGCTTGCCTCCCAGCGCCTGTGCCCTCACAAAATTGTGACTGCGTGATTATTTTTTCTTCTCATATTCCAAAAATCTTTGACGAGTCCTTTGTTACAGGAGGGAAAGAGAGGGAGAAGGTCCAAAGTCTTCCACCTTTAATCTGGACCAGTCAGTTTCAAATTTTAGCTGCTCTTTTGGCAGACTTTTTCACATTGTATTTTGCAAAGAAAGTATTTACATTTTGGGAAGAAGGTAGCACCCTTTAAAACGTTAGACTGCTTCAATAATATTGAACAATAAATAATCCCTTTTAAAGAAAATCTGGCAAAAGTAGAAAACAAAAGACTAAAAGAAATTGGAGGAGATATCTGTTGAGCAGACAAACGCCTTTCCGTGTCGGCACCTGAAAACAGGGACCGACAGAGGGTGGGAGGACGAGGTGCGCACCGGACCAAATGTACCTACGCGAGGGCTACCTCACTATTTTCCCGAACAAAAGGCTAAAATAACAAGTGGCGCCTGAATCCTTTCTGAAAACCGACAAACAAGTAATACCTTTTGCTATTTGCAGAAAAATGGCCGAAGAAAAATGCGCTTGGTCTTTCGCCCCACTTTAGCCGCTTCTACAACTGGGCAAACAGTAGGGGAAAATGCTTTCCACTTTGTTTAAAATATTTTGAAACAGGAATTAGTTTGCCGGTTGACTAAAAATGAGAAGTAGAGCGAACAAATTTCTTCCATTTTTTGCCAGTGAAAGGACAAATGAACTGTATTTCGACCCATGAAACGGAGCCGCAAAAGAGCTGAACTTTTCTTAAGTTCTCTCATTTTTGCAATAAATACATAAAAATTGATTTCATTAAATCCGTTTTTATTACGAAACCTAAAAATTTTTCGAAAATCTTCGTCCTTCTCCTTCCACTACCCATATTTTCCTCATTTTAACAATCTCTGCATAAATTTACTCCTAAAAATGAAAATTAAATAAAATCACCTAAAAAAACTATTTTATGCTTTTAGAAATGCATAAAGATAAGATCCGAGCCACTTTACAGGCGTCTCGAAGACGAGATAAAGAGGTGAAAGGGGGCGAGGGAGAGGCTCCCGCCTGTGCACCTCCATGTCTCCAATTAGACCGTTTAAATCATTTAAAAGATTTGAACGCTTTAAAGGATAAAATAAAGAATAAAGAGTAAGCAGGGTGGATGAGCAAGAGAGGACAAAAATTTGCACACAATCAAACAAAAAAAACGAACTAACTTATATCCGATGCGACCATTTTTTGAAGGTTTTACACCGTATGCAGGCACAAGCATCGAATCCAAGGCCTTTGAGGTCATACAGAGGATGAGAAAGTAGGTGGTGCACTAGATGGTAGTCGTTGTGACCGAGGATAGAGGTAATAAGATCCAAACTTTGAGTGGAATACATCCAAGTGCACAGTGGCACCAAATGCTTCTGTTCTTCCTATTCTTCTTTGCCTCCTCCTCCACCACCTCCTCCACCACCTGTGCCGCCTCCATTGCCTCCACCTCCGCCTCTTCGCCCTTCTCCTCCTCCTCCTCGTCCTCCTCCCCACTTTGGTTTGCCATGTGGTACTGTGCTGCTCTCCCATTGGTCGCCTCGGCCAAGGCAATGGAACTATTAGATGTGTGTCTGGCATTGTTGCTACTGCCTGCTAGCCTGCAAGACACGTAGCAGACAGGGGGATGAGGGGAGGGGAAAGATATTTGTACGTTCTTTCCAACTTAGATATTCAAAAACGGCTAAAGTAGGTATACCTTCACCGCGTAATTGAGGTATTTTTATAGAATCTTTATTTTTTCTACTTTTGGTAATTTGAGACAAAAATGGGAGGAAAAGAGAAAGTTTATGAAATTTGTTTTTTGATTACCTATGACCACAGGAGCCTGATATTTCGGGTTTTGTTTTATCCTCTCTCCTTTCGACAACGTGAAGGGATGGGAAGGTGTGGCTTGCTTTAAAAGAGTGGTTTGGTCTGTGGCTGTCGTACCAAGGGGGAATTTCTGACTTCACCAAGCATCAAAGATGGAAGAGAAGATAAGCTTAAAGAGGCTTTTTTGAATCCATTTAGGAATTTTATCCAAATATTAAGGGTGTTGGTCACTTCGAGCATTTTGCCGAGTTTTCTAATCACCCACCTCTCTCAAAAAAATAAAGGGACCTCCTTTTTCCAGAGGAAAAGTGTACCTTTTCAAAAACCAATCGTAATAAAAGGTTATCATAATGTGACTTTATGCCACTTAGGAATAGATAATTTTTTGGGCAAGAAAAGAAGCGGGAATAAATTTTCCTCTACCTCCCTTTCCCAAAAATGAGCCTCAAACAGTCAAGTTGCTGCCGCTGTTGGGCAGTCCAAGACACGCTGTCTCATGCAAGCAAGCAAGTGTCTATCAGGAGTGTCCATTATTCTTAAGGTCACTTTTTTCAAAAAAAAAAAAGATCGTTGATTAATCAGGAATTTGATGACCAAAGTGATCAGCAAAATGGAATTACTTTTATCTGAGTATATGTGACTCAAGAAGTCAGAGAACTGGATTAGACTTTTCTTTCTCCCTTCAAGTGATTTAAACAATTGATTCCGAACACCTTACTTGAGGACGGAAGTTGTGAAAGGTTTTAACTAATCTCTTTCCCACCTTTTCCTCCCTTTTGATAGAAAAAGAAGGGGGGGAGGACAGAGTAAGAACACCACGACTTCGGCAGTCAGTTTGTTTTAAACAAACTTATAAAAATGTTGCCAAAAGGCGCCAATCATGATGCCGATCGTTTTATACCCCTCGTCTCCTCCTCCTTTCTATCTCTCTCTCCCCCTCCACTCTTTATTTCCTCCGTAGATTAAATATCCCATACAGGAAAGAAGTTTATAGGTGGATACACCCACAGACCCCGAGGTCTTGGATGCCATTATTGATAGGCTCTGGAGACTGGAGCGGCATTTCCGTCTCTTCGTTTAAAGTACTTCAAGGTCGTGCGCAAACATTGTGACAGTGCACGTCTAGAAATCTTATTTTCTTTAAGAAGAAATCGAATTTGTGAGGAACCTTTTGACATTTGTCGGACCTTTGTCTTCCAGCTTGCGTTAATTAACCGGTAACTTCGTTCCCCTGACCTTCTGTAAGGTGACACTTGGGCAGTTAAGGAGCGTTTTCCACTTTACTTGAACACAAAAAGGAGCTTCCAATTTCTTCTCATTTTGTTGCTTTTAAACCACTGGGATATTCTTTGCTGCCGCTAAGTTTGTTCATCTTGGTTATTGGTACACCGACGGAGGTTTACCTCTGCCACTTCGCATCACACCGCTCTATTAGGACCGTTTAAGAGGGCGCCGAAATGGCACTCATTCTATTGGCTGAAGCGAACCTGAAAAGGTGAATGAAGTGCATAATTAAATGTGACATTGCTTGTCACTTAAGGTGTCCCTACAAATTTACCAAAGTTGGCTAATTTATTAAGGAGAAAAAATGGTCTCTCGAACAGCCGGCGAGGAGGGGATGGGAGGAAGAGGAAGAATATAGAATAAAAGACAAGTTTTATGCATCAAATGAGGCACCTTTGAGAGTGTTTCTGTCAAGTTTGACAGTCAGCAGCCTTCGAAAGGTGGGGGTAGAGGAGGAGAAAAGTTGGAGAATCATCACAGTTATACGGAGGAATGGGGACCATATTCGCCTTGAAACCCGATGTTCGTCCTCGCCCCGTGAGGTTGATTAACCTGATAGCTTGTCACCCAAACGGTACAAACAAAAATAAATAACCAATCAAACGAACAAACATGTGTCAAATGTGATGACAGATTGGTCAAGTGGATTAGACCATCTGTCAGCAAAAGGATATCATGCGATGATTGACGTTGATAAAGTCCTATTTGATTACATTGCATATAGCAAAAAAGGACAAATTTTAGTAAAAAAATCACAAAATATGGCAAAATTTACGAGTTCTTGCATATTTGTCCCATGAGGTCCGAATTGCGACCGAAGCAGGAGGAAAGAGGGGATAATAAAAGCAAGGAGAAAATGTCCACCCTAGTATCACCCACTTTCATCTGGACAGATTTTTATTGCTTTGATGTCATAATCTCGTTTAATTTGGACATCAGTGAAGGGATGAAATCATTTAAAAAACAAGGCAAAAGAATTAACAAATAAATAAGTAATCGCATGACCACTTCAAGGGTTGAGGGACAAGTCAGGTTGCGAGGTGATTCCCTGTCTTTCGCCTACAACCATGGAGGATAAAGTAAAAGAAGAGAAGCCCAAATTATGTGGCAAAATGCATCAAACTTTTCCCAACCTCCTTATTTTGCCCAGAAGTTCAAAAGGGTAAGGACGCAGAAATGACCTTGAAATCAGCCAATGGCATCTAGAATTAGGACCACATGCTTCGACCTAAAACGTGATATGCGTAAGCGCTCCCCTACTGCCTGCTTTATTAAATTATTCTCATAAATCCGTGCTTTTAAACAAGGCGGTGTAGTTGGTTGAACTCAACCCTTCAATCCACTAACCAACCAACAGCTCCCCCGATTCCCCCTAGGAGCGGTAATAAATTCCAAGGCGCGAATGTATTATTTATGTAGGATAAGTCTGAAAGTCCATTCCATTGGGGGGAGGGGGCGAAGGTGAGTGTAGGCTTCGGGGTGTGAAATGTTCACTTTACTTCCTCTGTCGAGCCTAAATTGTACACTTTAGGAAGACTCAAAGCAATGTGATCATCAATCTTTTCTCAAGGACACCTTATGTAGTCAAGCAAAAGCAGAGGGAGAAAAGTTACCACTTAACCAGCAAACAAATTTGTAGTGTAAAACAAAAGTTTTCTAAGCCCTATTCTCATCATTAAATAAGTTTGAAGCAAGGAATGATTGACATAAGCGAAGTGTTTGAAATGACTTCGTCTCAAGGGTGAGAAACGGAGGAGAGAGGGAGGAGGCAGAAGAAAGGAGACTCGGCATCTAAGTGGATGAGTTACACTGGCTCTGGATGCCTTCTCGATTTTCAGTTGCTGCGACACCACGTTTCTCACCTCTCTCCTGCTCATTGGTTAGTGGGACCACTAGGAGACGTCAAGTCTTGAGTCGGGTATTCTGTAAGGGGAAAACTTTCTTCCCACCCTAAAGTGTTTGACAGGGTGGCGGCGGGGGGGAGGGAAGGAGGAGTATGCTACTATCTCGCATACCCTCGAGATTTATTGCATTGAGTAGATATTACCTTTGCCATAGTGAAGAACTGCGTCTGCTTCTCATCCAAGAGTAGAAGTCGCAACTGATACATGCCCTCCCATCAGCTAGCCCGTTACAGGGTGTTTCACCACCTCGATACCAAAATATTTAAAAGCGGAACCATGAAGGAGGCAGTCTAAAGACCATCCCTTTCAACTATTCAAATCTGCCAGTTTCAGTTTTTACCATGATTTTATTTTGTTTTTTCGTTTGCTTGACACGCATCTCTCTCCCATCAACCGTCGTATACCCTGACACCTGTCATAAAGAGTTTCGCTCTGGTAGCAGTTTTAAATGACAAAAAATTAAGTCACTTTTCTCCATGTCTTGACGTTTGTGCCGAGGTCATTCCTCTCTCCCTCCCCATCCCTTCTCCTTAATTTTCCTTTTCCATTTTTATTTTTGCCCTTTCTATGCTCCCTGTTTTCCCCACTCAACCACTATGATGCCACTTCCCAGCAACAAATTAGGTGGAAAAGTAATCCTAGGCATATTAGGAGATCCCCAAAAGCCTTAGTCATGGCAAATTTGCATAACTTTTACAGTTACTTTAACTTTAGCTACTACCAAGTCCTATACGTTAAGTTTCATGCCCTACTGAGTGTGCGACGCTTTATGAAGGAGTAGGGTTCACTCCTTCCCCCCTAAACGACAAAAAAGAGATTATAAAATCGGTTTGCAAGCTCTGGTTGCTTTGCGAATCCCAGTTTTCTTCTTCCTCTAGTTAAAAAATCATTTCTTTTCCCAAGTGAATGTGTAATCCGTGGGTGTAGAATTCCTTCTCAAAGAACACCACTCACCAACGGACATATGGGAAAAGGAAATAGAGGAGAGAGACAGCGATCTTGGTCTCTGTGGATGAAGGTCTGAAAATAACTTCCGACGTGCTGTTGTTCACCTTTTTTATCTCATAGAAATCAGGCGGAGTGAATAAGGCGAGGAACTTACGGGTGGTCCTGTCAAACTGATTGTCCCCTGTATCACTTGCATGACATGAGGGTGGGACAAATCGCTGTTTTTGTTTTTACTCACTTCAAGTAGTATCAAACTCTTGAAAAGAGTCATCTAAAGACATAAAACATCTCCCATGTCCTCGCATCAGAGATTTCAGCATTCTTCCCAAACGATTGGGGCCATAGCCCTCCCTTGGTAGAACATGCACTTTATAGTCAAGCAACCGCTGTTGGCCTTTAAGGTGACCTTGAAGGGAGGAAGATAAAGAAGGGGAATTAAAAATCATCTTGCACAACTACTTTTCCACTAACTTTCTGCATTGCCTGAGTGGTGATAGTCACGTCATGTCATCTGTGTTTCAAATTGATCAATACGTCAGAAGAGAGCGAACGAGAGAACTGTGAGAGGTGGGTAGCACACAAACACGTGCACGGCTACCTGACACCTTTCGTAGGGAGAAAAAAAATTAAGAAGGCAAACGAGAAGAAACCCAGCAGAGAAGTGCTGTAATGTCGACTTTCTTTGATGATGACGAAGCGACGCCCTTTCTCATCGCCAATCCATGCGATGAGGAGAATATTGAGGCGATGGACTCCCAGCTCGATGTGAATAATGGGATAGCCCTACAAAAAATAGATGAATTATGCTTGGAGGGCAAAATTACTGCTACCGAGACAGCCATGTATAAAGCTCGCTACATCAAACTTCATGGCGCCCTTAAAAGGTAGGTGGGTTGACATTTTTATTCCGCCCTGTCACAAATTGCTCGCGGTTTTTGACTCCACCAAGCCCCATTAGAGGTTAAATAGCCTAGTTATTATAATTTCAAATCCAACAAGCTAATTATCAGGCGTTGCCCTTTTTGGTGGTGTCATTGGCTTTAAGTTTGGGAGCTTCTCATTACCGCAACAATCGTGCCTGTGGGTGTAAGTATCGCACCTCACAACAAATGATCAAAACGGTGTAAATCTCTTTGCATTCATGTGTAGCCGCCTTCACCGTTTCTAAGAGGAGAGGTGATAATAAGATACTTTTGTAAGAAGGGAGGAAGAGAATAATTTTGGTGTTATTTTCTCTTGGTGGGAATGCCGTGCCTCCCATTTTACTGAACGAGGAAAAAGAAAATCGAGGAGAAGAACAGTCCAAAGAGGCGAAGGGTGGAGCTATGAAACTATGTCAGATTGCGTGAAAATCACACTCCATTTTCACGCATAAATTGGCCTGTTTTTCAGTCTGCGAAAAATTAATGCGGCGACAGTTTTTTTTGTCATGACAGATAGGAGGATGGGTGGGGGAGGCGAAGGGTGGAGAAGTGTGTGCACACATGAGAATTTCCTCATGATGTATAGCGCGAATTTTTGCGCCACAGAGACAAAATTTTTCCACTTTTAGAGATGAGGTGATAGATTTTTCCATTAAAGACTACTCAGAAAGGATTAAAAAGACATGGGAGGAGAGAAAAATGAAAAATCCCCATAAAGACGGGGCAGCCGAAGGTGACAGGAAAGGTGAACTGACCGGGGATTTTGCAATATTGGGTCAGATAGGACCGATGTTTGAGGTATCTTCATAATAAACCAAATTAAGGCGATACGCAGTTGTCATTTCGTCAAGGGACTCATTTAATAGGGTGGAGGGGAGGGCAGGGTGGAAAAAACGGCGGAGCGAGGTAAAGGCCATCACCAAGACCCAAAACTGTAATCTCGATTCACAAGAAGGTGGGGAAAAGGAGGAAAAATTAAGAAAGAAGGATAAGGAGGCCGGGAGGAGCCCTAATTGTTTAGATCTCTAGAAAGGCGGAGAAAGGAGAGAGGAGGAAAAAAAACACTTCCTGGAAGATTTAGCAGAAGTAGAAATTTTATTTAAATTCCACTTTACGTTTCTGTTTCCCTGCACCAACAAAACACCTTCCCCTGCTAACCTCACTTTTTCACTCCTAACTGTCCACTTGTCTGATGCTAAGGCGAGGAGCTAACCGCACGAGGAGGAGAAGGTAGGTAGGTAGGGTGGAGGTGGGCAGTAATCTCCCAACTTCTAGCGGCATACATTGCCCTTTAGCAAGAGTGGAGGGTGATGCAGCCCTGAGTTAACCTCATTCCTGCCCGTGTTACACAAGTTAGTGCATTTTGACTTACCTTCGTTCCTGTTTTTAATTTTTAGATCACGAGACAGTGTGTATAAACTTCACATCCTGATGAAGTACTGCCACTCCGAATTGGAGCGTCAGGAGATGGAATTATCGAAGACGGAACAATTCCCCGAGAATGCAGTCACCGAGCCATTGATGATGCGTGCACAGATAATTAGCACATATAACTGTGCCATGGAGACTGAGGAGCGGGTAGAGACCCTCTCCTATGAAGAGGCATTGCTAAGAGAGGAAAGGAAACTCCTCAAGCGCGACTTCTCCCGTTTTCCCATGTCTGAGGTGAGTTGGAGTGGCGATCCTGACATCAGCATTCTCTGAATTTTGTGCATTAGCAATTCCTAAGCAAAATTTATTCTTTTGAATAGGCTGTTCTTTTCTCTTATTAGTTGGAGGCTCTTGGAGAGGACATCGACATCTTTGCTGTAAGTTGACTTTGATTAAATGGGTAGAAACCATAAGTAGCAAGGGTTTAGAACAAATAGACAAATAATAAAATTTGGGCCCAAAATTTAATGACATTTGATTTAAGACAATCAGCTTACACCACTGTATGCTCAATTTCGCACCAAAATTTGGAAATGCCACTTGACACATGTATGTGACGCTAGTGGCGGAGCACCTAAAAATGTGGCGTTTCTAATAAAAGCCTTTTATCAGATAAAAGGTGCTTTATCTTGCTTGTGTATGTATTTTTAGGAAATGGAAAGACGATATAAGTCATTACAGACACAATACCAGGAGACCTTCATGGAGATCGACATGATGCGACTGGAGAACAAACGAAGTCGTGAACAGCTACGGGTTTCCAAAGATTTCCTCAATGACATTCGTTTGGAGCATACGGAGTCACAACTCCGATTAAATAGAGTCAAGGTGAGAAAGAAGAATACCCACAGGTCCCACACAGACCTCCTCGCCTCAACCTTGATGACATCCCGACAAAATGAGCTAACCACCTCGTTTAAAGACGCCTCAACAGGTGATGAAGGCAAGTTGAGCGCAAGAAATAGTTCATTTCTGTAGCAGCAAAGGCAAACAGCATGCTTTTGCCCACATCCACCATGCACACCAAGTGGCGAAGTCAGTCGGTTTGTGCGCGGGTGTGTGTGCTCCTCAGGGGCGGGGAGAGGGGAGAGGGGGGAGGGGGGAGGGGTTTGCCGTCCGTTCGAAGAGAGAAGAACAAAAAACCGCCAACCTTTTGAATCCAGAAATAAACCATCTTTGGGAGTTGAAGCTACTTTGCGGAGCTGCATTTCCGTCCGACCCCACTTTTTTTTCGAGTCTTCCAAAATAAGTGACCAATTGGATTTATCTCTTTTTACCTTCGCCTACTGTGGGTAAGAAGAAAATGTTTAGGCTGCTTTCCTTTTCCAAGCAACGCTTTTAAAACTTTAAAGGTAAAAAAATTACTCGAAATATTGTTAAAAAGGTGGGAAATATTTCCTTGTTTGGCTTAATAAAAGAAAAGATGAGACCATAACTTTCTAGAAATTTTATTAAGTAAAATCCAAATAGAAAATATTGGGAGGCTGGAGAGGGTGGAGAAAGATTCTACGGCCTTTAAAAACTCTTTGTGCATAAGTTAGGGCAAAAGTGGGCTAACGCAATTAAAAAATCCACCTCTACTGCACCTTTGTCCACCCATTCATCACCTCCTTATAGGTAGATCTTTCTCCCTCATCCATTTTTACTAACTCAGTTTAATTTATATACTTTGGTTAATCCTTTTCTATGGTACTAACCTTCCTTCAAGAAAGTGTAAGTTTGCTACCTCCAACCCTGTTTATGGGAGGCCAAATGAGAGGCAGGGCAAAAGTTTTACCTCCATTCAGCATGCTATTTCGATTAGTCCTGCCCACTGACCGGGGAGAGCTGTTCAATTCCACTCGAAGGAGCATCGACAGAGGGTGGCGCCAGGACGGTGGTTGAGCGCATTCGTTCGCATTCGACCCCATCTCGAAGTGCATCCACACACCATCATAGGCGTCATGCGTTTTATTCTGCAATGTCATAGACGAGCCCACCTTGCTTACCGATTTATTACTTCTGACAGTTCTGACCATTCGACGAACGAAGAAGGGAAAAGGGTGGGGGTCGGGCTGTCCAAGACACTTTAAAAGGAAAATTTTGTCCATCAGCTAATTGATGGAATGATACATCTCATTGGTAGGTCTCTGCATTTTCCCCAACAAGAACAAAAATCAAGGCGAGGCAAGGTGGTGACAGGTTTCTTCCTGGCATCACACATATGAGATCATGATCTTGTAACACAAGACGATCTTACCTTTAACTATCTCGTTGTTTCCCCTTCTGCCTCAGGCCGATTGCGTTTTGGCGACTGCCCTACCAGGTCAATACATTAAGGAGACAGAAAAGGCCCGGAAGTATAAATCGTAAGTTGCTGCTAATAATACCGCAAAACTTTTTCTCAATTTAATGCATTCACTTCCGCTTTCCCACTGTCACTTGATTTCCCTCGATACCTCGGGTGGATAAAAGCATTTCCGGGTTAAATGATCTGTGTTCCAGACAAACAGCGACTTTTGGGACGAAAAGGGAATAAATTTCTGTAGAATCTTTACGCACTTATCAGTATGCTTTTCTCAAAAAAAATTACTTTGTCGAGACATTTTTGAGTAATTATGTCTAGCCAAAACCTTGGCCATTCCATTTTCTCATGTTAGAACAGTTGAGGTCTTTGCTGACCGTCGTACGTCCAGAGGTCAACCGACTGGCTAATCGTTCCATTGTAGCATACTGTACTATGCTTTAGGTCTCATTCTTTGCTTCTTTAAGGGGACTATTTCCTCTGTTTGACTTCCATCAGAAGCAGCCCTCATGCGTAACGCATATATGGCTGTTTTTTCCCACCCACCTCCAATTATAGCCTCTCCGGTGAAATGACCACAATAATGCGTCGAGGGGGATGCATTTGTCACCCATTACTGTTGACATATATTTCCTCTATCACGGATGGCCCTGCTTACAGTCACTAGTCTCGGGTTGACATGAAGATAACTTTTCCTCTCCACGTCAAATGCGCAGGACATTATTGCTAAAAAAAAATTTAAACAAATCGACTTCTTCTACGCCTCTTCATTTTCTCTCCATTTCCTTCTGCCTCCCCCTTTTAGGGATTATGAAAAGAAAATTAGAAGTTTGGACGCCCAACACTCCATTTTAGTTGGACAAATGGAGAAATTGGAAAGCGAACTACAAGCAGTCATCGCAAACAACGAGAATTGTAAACTGTAAGAGAGACGCTGTTTTACCCCTTTCCTGCCCATTCCATCTCCATCCCCAATTTTTTATTCTGGATCATTTGGACCCTTGTAAAAATTTGTCTAACCAAGTCAAGACATGTGCGTGTGCGTGATTTTTCCTTCAATTCTTGCTTGTCACTATCTTTCATACACACACACACACCTACGTACACATCTGTGCACGCATAAAGGCATGTTCTCGTACTGTCAAGGCCTGTCATTCTCGAAGCAGAGATAAAATTCAATCAAAAGGTTATGTAAAGGTGACATCTTTTGACCTACTTTATAAGTAGCTCTGGCCTTGAGGGATATTGATTTAGTGTTAGAGGGGTAAAAGTTGTACCCTTTATTGAATTTAATTTTAAGTGTCGTCTTTTAACAAAGGAAAAGTTCTTCTCACTACCATCGTTTCCCCTTTTTATGTAGAGAAATTGCCAGAAACAAAGAAAAAGTGGATTTAAACAAGGAGCAAACGGAGGATTTGATTCGCAGTTTTGCCAATTGGCAAGACTTGGAAATGGTCTCGCGTACTGAAAAGTATGCCACAAATACGCAACTTCTTCCCCTCCCCTTACACACAGTGACGTGTGTGTATGCGTGTTTGTGTGTCTAACAGCAGATAAATAACGTGTTTACACCCTTCATCCAACTAGCAGCCCTAACTACCACGGGTTTCTGCTTCAAAATACTGTGTACGGAGAGAGGAAATTCATCTCTCCGTTGTTTAGCCAAGGTGACATTTGGAGTGTGAGGTCGCCTAGCAGAATAACGCGAGAGATCAAGTCACTTACTAAGTGATGATTACTGAGTCAAAAGCACGAAAATTAAATTTATTTTAGAGCCAAATTGACCCAACGTTATGAGACCTTTGTCTCGGAGAAGAAGGAGTACCAGCAGGAGCAAAGTAAATTGAAGTGGGAGAAAGATAGCAATGCGAAGCAAATGAAGAAGGCGCAGGCTCAGCTTGATGTTTACATAGATTCCGTGAAGGCAAGTGGTGTAAACCAAATCCCCTTTCTCCCCACCCTTTCGCCCGGAGGCATAAGTAGGGGTAGTAAAATGATAAAAAGTGTTCTAAAGAGAGGAATTTTTCCTGCTGGCGTTCTAAATTGACAGTGACCTTCCTTTAGTTGACCACTCGAGTTAGTCCAGCTGCTTTTTACAGGAAAAAAATAATTAGGCGTGTCATTAATTTCTCTCTCCTCCTCCACAGACACAGGTCAGAGAAGTTAGCCTTAAGCCATCCAGTTAGTTAAGATGCAACATGGCTTGGCCCAAACGGTTGTCATGGATTGGTGAGGCACACATGTCAAATATCTATGGCAATGCACTCAAGTTATGGCGTCACATATATGCGACACTCCTACTTAGTACTGGTAGTAACCACTATTGAGATGTAGACTGGTACCATCAAAGCTTTGACGTTTATTTTAAATTAATATATATCAATTTTGGCTAAATTTGTTGGCCTTTTTGCTTTTTTCTTCACAGAATGCTTCAGCGGCCTTTGAAAAAGCCCGGGCTCGGTTAGCAGTTACACCAAAGTATGACAATACACTTCTCAAACGAAAGGAGAAATTAAATGCTTATCTGCAAAATCTGCATTCGGATATTACTGAAGAGGTGAGATAAATGAAATTCACATTTTCATTCCCTTCCTTTTCAATTAATTTTCGGCCAATAGAAATTCGCGTAAAAAATTCTACGATTTTTTAGATGTCAGCGCAATTTATTGAAAAGCAAGCCATTTCTTATATCAACCCCCTCCAAAAACTTAGTTTTACCTTGAAACGTCCTTGAGACAAAAGCCCTTCCTGGGATTTTGAAGGATGGAAGAGTGAGACAGAGGTCGCCTCTCTCCAATCAGTACAAAACCTGGTAACTGCCTGCAATGTCAGGAGAAATGCTCTGCTGTTCAGCAGTCCTTCAGTCCTGCATTGCAGCAGGAAATTCTCCAGTTGAAAAGATAGGGCTACGTACGCTATAAGGCGCCACAAAATACCCTCGAGTGAATAATGCCCCTGTCTGGTTCTTTGACGTAAAAACTGTCCATATCACATTGGGCAAATTCCTGGAAGAAATGACTCCTGAGACTCCATAGGGAGACAGTGGTGGTGATGACTGGTATGGCTGGAATTTTAGGTCCTTTAGGCTGACTACATGGGAAAAGGCAGAAGAAGAAGAGCGTAAGTGGCTTTAGCTTTCGCCCCCTTCGAGTGGACCTCGGTCGAATCGCTTGACAGTTAGTAAGTTGTGTGTGGTGGGCAACTCTGACCTGTCCCCGCACACGAAAGATGTGGGGCGATAAAGGGGAAGAAGGAAGGGGGAAGATACAACCAGTTAGTTTAGCAAGATGTGTCGACGGCTGAAGGAACTTTGTAGTTCAACTGGCGTGCGTCACACGGCTCTCAAATTGCTACTAAGTGCCATTGCACTTGCTCTTGACATTCACCTTATGCAAATGATGGGAAAGCCAGGTGATGGTATTCAAAAAGTTTGTGACATTTCCTCGTTAGTTAGCGTCATGGGTGGTCGCGTTCCTTCCCCCCCTCCTTCCTCTTGCCCAGCTCCATATGCGAATCATATTTTCGCCTCTCATCAAATTGTCCTGACTATTTAGACGACTTACTTGAAATGAAGACACTGACAAGTTTTTACTCAGGTCACTGCATATAAAATTTTATTGTTATGTCACTTTGGCTTGTGTACGCAATGAATTGAAATGAGTGGTATATGGCACTGGTTTGATTTAAGACCTTCATCGCGAATTCGCCCTTCCAAGTGACGCTTCACCACTCACGATTGACATTAGTGAGAGCTCTTCTCGACGCGCTTCTGTCGAGATGCCTAATAGCCACATTAGGGGCCACACTGAATAAACCCACAATTGAATCCTGAGCTAAATGAAACCGAGCGAAATTGAAAAATCAGCGCTGTAAATTGCGTCATTGAAACAACCGCCAGTTGTCGCCCTCCTGTTGCATCCACCAAAAATGAAGGGAAAGCACAAGAAGTTTCACAATTGACGTTTTGGATTATTTTAAATGATTCCCTTGGTTTAATTTTTCACACTCATGATATGATTGCTTTGCAATTTCCTGCTTCCCTTTTTGTTCTAGGAGAAGCGAATGGCAGCAGAGTATGTGCACATAAATCAAGCTGTAGTACTGTCTGAACGTCGATTGTCCCTGTTGGAGAGGAGTAGAGCGGAGAATTTGGAGCTGCTTCAGTTGGCCACCTCTCTGTCAGAGGAGATGGCACGTGCGGTGTGTGAATTCAATGGGGCCTTTCGTAAGCACTCTCGTCTCGCCGAGGACTGTCAAATCAAACTGCGTCTTATTGAACGCCAGCTGGATGAGTTGCAAACACTTGAGGTGAGTTTGTACTGTCTGGGCTGGGGTACTCCCTCGGAGATCATCAGAGGGGTGAGGCTCTAGCTGTATGCGACTTGGGTAGGTGAGGACTTGACCACTTTACTAGTCCTGGCTATTTGTTGGGGTCCTATATTATTAAGAAGATAAAGTAGGTATGGATTACCGAAGACGGATTGTGAAGAAGGTCGTGAGTACCGAATGAAATGTGTGAGGCCGACCAACGACAAATTCATTCATTCGACGGTGGAAGAAAAGACCGCGATCCCCACGGCCTTAGATTTGGTTTCATTTGCACAACTTTCACCTACCCGAGGTGCCTGGAGGTCATATTAGGGAATACCCGGTTGAAATATCAATTATTAATGACCAGGAGGGGAGGGAAATGTGGTCATGCTTGGAGAGCTACACCGCTGAGACCGGAGAGGTCAACTGAACAGGTCGCCTCGCCTCGGTGTGGTGAGTTTGCATCGAAAGAGAGGAAATTACCTCCTCCTGACCGAGGGTGTAATAGGTAAAAGCATGTCGTGACGTCATTAGTTAAGCAGAGGGAACTGAGAGGGAGGACTCGCTCCCGCCATTCGCAGCAGATGCTTTTTCTTATCACTGTCTTAATGACTCCTCAAGTTCAGTAACCATCAAACGATATCAGATTTATTCCTCCTTTTAAGAAGGAATGCATTCACAGCTACCGCCAACGCAGTGTCCTGAGCCAGGCTACAAATCGCAATTAACCATGCCACAGTGTGTGCGAATGATTTATTGTTAAAATGCACAGAAGGAGGGTCGTGCGGATGGGCGCAAGTCTTGGCGACAGAAAATCTTGCGTGGTCTAAAGCACACCACAATAATAATTAGATCTCTGTCTTGGTGGGGGGAAAAGAACCAGACTCTAATCCGCCACTCGGAAAGTGGAAAACTTGTCTCTAGTTTTGGTTGACTTTAACCTAGAAGATACTAAAATTGTGAAAGAATGTGGTTTTGCTCCGTGAAGAAGGCGCTCGCTCTTTCAAAATCTGTTTCTGGTATTTCGCACAAAGTCCTAAACAAACGTCCAAGTTAAATTCAGAGGACGAGCCGTATCTTTGCGAAGGAACCCTGTCGACTTGAAATGAAATCCACCGATCATGCAAGTGGCTATTTTTGTCACTAATCGGTGGAAAAAAAGACGCACACCTTTGCGCTTAGAAACCCATTACACCGATTTAAATGGGAAATTAATTTGCCGAGCCTTGCCAACTCAAACAAAACCAGGTTCGCACTTTAATTTGAACATTATTATAAAACAACCTCTGTTATCATTGGGTAAAAGTAAAAAACGCCAAGTATGACCGGATGCCCTAAGTTTTATGTATTTTAATTGATTTCACACGAATGAAAAGTTTTGGCAAAAAGTCAAATTGTTTTGCAAATAAATCAAATGCATGCTTTCATTTCAAATTTGAAGTGGATATCCCTGATTTTTGTTTCAGGCGAATTAGGGCTAGCGCTAATTTCTCTTTCCTAAAAAAACGAGCGGGTATGTTTATGAGAAGTTATATTTCGGTACCCATGATTTTGCAAATAAATTTTTAAAACCCCTTCACAAAATCAATACTAGGGAGAAGGAGCCACATTTATGCAACCCCTTCCCCCGCTCCAACCGCCAACCCGCAATATCCCTCTAGCCATGCCCTCCTGCATAAATTTTATGACCTCCCCATATTCTGGAATTACATTAACCAATTTATTAGCAAAATTTTTGGCTTTTATCGCCACAACCTCGTGTTCCTCCGCGTATATGCGTGGAGTCGATTGTGGAGAGAAGTGGCAAAAGAAGAAAACGGGAAATGGCTCTGGTCGAAGCCATCTTTGCTTGAAAAAAGGACAGATTCTTCGGTAGCCCCTGGTCCCTTTTACTTCCCCTTCGCTGCGCATCCAGCGGCTGACAACTGACAGGTGTATAAAAAAGGTATTAGCGGTGGAATGCCAACACCCTACGCCTTTCTCTTTCACCTGTCACGGATCTTCTCCTGGTGCTGAGTCTCAACAACTATAAACAGGAAGTGATGAATTTTGCCTCATAAGCCAAATACCACCCACATAGTCGGTAGCATTAAAAGCTCTGTATAAATAATTAATTATAGCGCCTTCTTCAAAGCACGCCGCACTGGTGTCCGATTCACTTAAATTGCAGTACTGAAGCCAAAACGCATTTTCCACGGCAAGCGATTTCCTTCAGCTTGCAACCGCATGAAGGTAACTGTTGGACATGGCTAGGATCTTGACAAGTCGTCTGTAATTTGGTTAGCCAAAACAGATGATCGATTGTCTATGGATGTCTCTAAAACAGCTCTCTAGTCACTCCTGAAAGCGTAATGCTCTCTCTCGTCAACTTTGGCCTGCCTGACAGTGAACAGGGATGAACAATGACAGGACGATTAATATAAAGAGGCGGCTGGACAGCATACAAAAGACGGTAGCTTGGCAGATCCCCACAGTAATCACCGATGACAAAATTCCTTTTGAGTCTCGTCTCGAGTTCTCACCATTATGAGTTTATCGTCTACGGGTCTACGAACTGGTCTCAGTCCTCTAACGTTTCCCACCACCTTTGCAGACACGACTGAACGACGTCTCTAATCTCTACATGGACGCGAAAAAGGAGCGAAACAACTGTGTCAGCCTCCTTCAAGCGGCTGTTCAAGTCGCTTCAGCAACTCGTGAACGTCTGCGCCAAAGAGGGAATGAGGCAGAGATACTTCTGACTGCAGCACAGCGCAGTGAAGCCCAACTGTCAACGGTGCGATCAACAACCGTCCGACTGATAGCCCAGAGGGATCACAAACGTCATGATCTCTGCAAAGTGGCTGCTGCAGTGGCTGTGTTAAATGCCAAACGCGAACAAATGCGGTTGAAGTTGAATCGACTCACTCTGATGCACAATCAGGCGGAGGCGAGCAGCATCGCGCTTAAGAAGGCTTGTGAAAGGAATGCCAAACTAAGGAATGAACGAGCAATACTACTCATCGAAAGGAATCAGGAGGTCTATCTCTTGCAGGTTAGCTGTCCTGGTCCGAGTGACAGATGCGCCAGTTTTGTATCATTGTTGAAGGTAAGATAACTAGACAGAGACAGCTCTTTTATTAAAACCTTCCTTTTTTATCAGAAGCAGTGGGAAGAAAGTCCTCCCTTCTTCTCCCGGGGACAATACTGAACCATGTGAACAGTCGGTTCATCCCATCCCCGCCTTTCGCCCCTCATACTTTTACAGTCTTCAAGTGAAAAAAAACCTGATTATTTTTCCTTTAGGAGCGTGAGAAGTATCAAACAGTTGCTATGGCATCGGCCAAAATGGATCTGAGTGGATTGGAAGCCGAGTATCAGACGTCGCAACTCTACCTAAAGCAAATTCGACATATGATTCATCTGTTGCGAGAACAGGTTCCCAAGAAGATGCACTTAGAGGGCAGTGTTCACGGCCTCATTCAGGAGGTGAGATTAGCCCTCCTACAGTCTAACTTGTTCTTCAAGATCTTCCCTTGCGCAAGTGTGCCCAAACCAAGCTTCCATATTGCTTTAATCATCAGAGGAGCCTATCAGATAGAAGTATCACGAGGAGACTGCCGAGCTTAGTGACAGGCAATGTGTCATTTCATTGGAAGGCTTCTCACTTCATGAGATGGCCCACTTTTCCCCCTCTGTAGTTAAACTTCACAGACCCAGCTATTCATGATTGGCCACGGGAGGGAACACCCCTGCTGACAACCGTAATGTAACCCATGTAGGCTGTCTAGAAAACTCAGAAGTTTCTCCCTTTCCACCTTTTAGCTGATTGGAATTCGCGTCTACAAGGCACAGTTAGTATCATGGTTCGAAGATCCCGATCGGCCAGGACGTCTGCGACTACTGGGTGGAGTGGATCCTAGCCAATCGGAGTTGTGGGTCATTCTCGGGCGGCTGGAGAAGCGTCTAGCCGCGAAGGAGGAAGACCTGGCCGAGAAGAATCTAACCTATGAAGCGATTGGGCGACTTGTTGATGCTCTTCGTGTCAAGACGGATGCTAATAGGTGAGGAGGTGTGGTTAGAAGATAGATAAATGGGTGGGGAACGCATCTGAGCCTGTTGTTTCAGATAGAAACTGCATGGCGTCACATATGTGAGTCAAGTTTACATTTAACTCATAATGGATTCTGGACGAATTTCAAGACGCTTTAATAGACACGAACAAATGGCATTTACCACGTCTACGGTTGAGTTTTTGGCATTTTGAAGGGCAGCCTAGCCTTCTGACATTTGAACGTATTCTTCCCTTGCACAAAAAATAGGAATTTAAAGTGATTAATTAGCAAACAGTAGACGCCCTCATGAATTCCTGATTCTTCCTACCCTCGGCTAGACAACTGGCCAGACCCATTTGAAGTAGACTAGTGGGATTTAACTTACCCCCAGGTAGTTTCGTTGCGTGGCTCATTCTTCATACGGCGGTGTAGCTCCAAGCTCTGTAAACAAGTAGGTATTGGCACAAGTTCCGCTTCCCAGTCGATCAGACCCTAAGGTATTATCGCAGACGGGGAGTCGTTTCACGATTTGGCTGTAAGCCTGGTCTAACACCTATTCGTTTGAGACCAATGACTAGTGCCAACTACTGACGTAGACTCAGTAACACCAATTTTGCCCCTCTAGAGATGACACATTCCGCATGGCAGTGAGGGTAAACGGCATCCAACTGAAACTCATCAAGTTACGCAAAAAATTGGAGACCAAGTACGCTGAGCTAATCGTCAGCAACTTCGAGCACAGGAAATTACAGAACGAAGTCAGAGTGAGGCGAACGAAACTAGATGTTAACATTTTTCCAAGTTTAGAATAGGGAACGACACCTAGATGTCTGCATGATCCGCACATTAAGCGAGATGCCGCCAAGCAAAGAAATCGCGCGGGAATACAGGCTAATCAAACGTCGGGAGCGAATCCGCAGGGAGCACAAGATTGAAAAGGCACAAGGACTGAAGGAGGTAGGTCTCTCGCACAGTCAAACCCCTACCCGAGAATCGAAAAGCTTTCAAGCAAATTAAGAATTGCTACCACCCTAGATACTGCCTCAGAGAGAACCCATTCCAAAACTGCCATTCATTGGAGGACCATCAAACAAGATCAAGCTTGGAAGAATCCCAGCGGTGGAGAGTAAATCACTGACAAGATAAATGTTTAACAATAATTTTATTAAAATGAGCCCCACTACACAACCTTAGTGAAAATCCGCAAGCTTGAGCCCGCTTGTACGTGGTCAATGAAGTACGCCTAAAATCAAAACAAGGCGTTGATTAATAGGCCTCAGAAAGTACCATTCAACATAACTTTATGACTGGGGCGATAAAAAGTCATCATAAGAGGGTAACTTACCCACCAGAGATGAAAAGTTGGCTCACAAAAGGCTTCACCCGAAAATGGAGACGATGGGGGAGCCGTTTTAGAAGGAATAGTTTAGCAGAACCAGGAGCCCCCAACTCACTAATAATTAAAAACGCAACAATAGGACACATTTCAGACCGAATCATTCAACACAACCTTATGCCTGGGGCGATTACTAGTCATCATACAAACATTTAGACTTACAACCGTGACTCGCGGGAATCTAGAAGGACATCATATATACCCGCTCAAAAGAACATTAGAAGTAGGAAAATAATCAGCTGTCGCGGATTTTCCAAATACAACATAGCGCAACGAGTTGTAGAGAAGGAGAGAAATTCAACACAACGGCGACGGCTGAGACGCAGCGGACGCAGCACGCAGCTCCTCACGCTCACCATGCCATAATAGCCAAGTTTTGACAGCAACATAAGTGGAAGATTTAAACAAGCAATGCCACGTGGTATGCATCTGAAAGGGCCCAGTCTCCCATGATGACAATCATACAAACAAAAGCCCAAAAATATTTATTTAAGTAGAGGGTCATGACTCAGGACATAGCCGATCAAATTCCCACCAGTGAAGAAAGTGCAACACATTCAATAGTTGAAAGCACAAAGCAAACTCCACTAAAAATTTAAAATCACTGTCGCTTACCGAGGAACATAAAAAACAAAGCTAAGTGGCTGACTTAACTTGGAAGCCGTCCTTGAAAAACCTAACTTAATTTCGATTCATTAAAATCGTTAAATTTACTGCACACCTCATGAGTGTACAAAATTGTGGCCACAAGTGAAACATCAAAACTACTGAGTGGGATTTCATTCCACTAACAGGCTTGTGCTAAGCCATAAATATATATGCATTTTGAAAGGATTCGAAAACTGTTCGGTATTTTGAAAATTCAACAATGGATAATGTAGCGTCCGGAGATTTCCTTAAAGGCAAAAGAGCATAGTAGTAGGGAATAATACATATTTTCTGGAAACAGAGGGATTGGGAGCTGCCGGCATGGGCCGGAGTCCAGCCAGCCGGCTAGTACAACTTGGCCACCCAAGTGACCGAATCCGGCAGTTCGAACAAACAAAGTGTTGCAAATTAAGGCTTGATTTTTAGGTGTATAAAAACTTAGTTATTTGCCCTGCTCTTGGATTTGTTGTGGTTTGTTTAATTCGCGGTTTCGGTTGCAGTCACTTGAGTGTCAATTTAACCTTCGCCGAAAGAACTGGCCCCTCGATCATGCTGTTAACTGGTAACCCTTCCGTTGGCCAAATACATATATCCTGCCATAGAGTCATACACTTTTTTGGTCAGAGCATTCACAGAGCACTTCTAGCGTAACAAGACAACCTTGAGAGCAAAAAAATACTTTATACCATAGCAGAATCTATGTACAAGTTTAGCAAACATGGTCTGTGGTTCAGCCTACCTGGGTAGGGCAATATAACCCTCTGAGTGACCATAACCGAAACCGGCAGTCAAGCAAGCAGAGTATTGCAGCGCTACGTCTGGGCAGGGGTCCTAGCGTCTGGTTTACACTAATAGCCTAATAATAAACCCTTATATCGATTGTACATATTTCGCATCAGAATTAGGTTCTCTTTCGTCTACTAGGAAGTCTCGAAGCGTCACAGGAGGCAGCACAACTTTTGCTGTGGTTCAGTAAGGTTTTATGCCTTTAAACTACTGATGCAAGCGCATATGGCCTAGCTTTTGTTTTGAACACAACTCATTATGCTATTATGTTTTTTCCAGTTGAAAATGCCCAAGATTGTAGAAAACGGGTTCGCATTAACCCTTAACCAGCAGTTAGCGTGTGTATAGATTTCGATTTCTAAACACGTTATTATTTTACCAAAAAGGCCCACTTTTTAAACAATCGCTTTTTGACTTTGTTTATAATTTTCTCTGTGCCGTCGCATTTTTTGAATACATGGGTTCATGAATTCGGTTTGTTTCGAGTTTGCACTTGATTTACCTCATCGGTTGCATAATGGTCCTCGCTGGCTGTTAATCGTTGCTAATAATTTCGTCTGAAACGCTCCGCATTGCCGTTGCTGCATAAAAACTGTCAGGCCTTAATTCGGTCAACTCAGATTTGTTTTATGCGATTTATCAGAAGCTGCTTGGTTAGACCACCGAAAATTTGCGTGTTTACTTTGCTTTATGATATTTTGGAGTTTTAGAGTTTCGTTGAGGCATTTTAGCTTCCTATATCTACTTGTAATGCGCACAATTTTCTCTGAGTTGCTGTGAGGCTTTCGAGGTGACACTTCATTGTCATTATTACATGCCCAAAAGTAGTGGACATTTAATGTGATGAGTTAGTTTATGCATCCGAAGTGGTCTCCAGACACCTGGAAACTTATACAATATGATTTTACTCTACGAATACTTAGCGCACTTTTTAACTCCGATTTTACTTATTTTGTTTTGGTTTCTTTGTTCCATCGGATGGAACGGGGCTAGATTGTCAAATGAACATTTCATTGAAATGACTTGTGAAACTTCGCCCACGTTTTCCTCATTTTTTATGCTGGTGGTTTGTGTACTTAGGCAATTCAGAGTATTTTCGGGGTAAATAGCAAGATGGATTCACCATCTGATGACAAAATGGTAGTCAAGCCGTTTTTGCGTAGGTCTTCTTTGAAACGTGTGTTTTGCAATGCAAGTGATCGCGTACATTAGAACACTATCACAAACCCTTGGCTCTTGATTGCCTTAGGACCTTCTCGTGGATGAAAAGTGCTCTAGTTATCAACGAAATTCCTATTTTGAGTTCAGATGAAATTTTTCCATCTGGCACCTCACCAGTTTTATCGAGCTCCAAAACCACTTCAAAGAGTCGTTTCGTTTCTCTGTCTGCTTCCCCACCACTCGCCTGTGTGGTGTTAAATTAGGAAGTGAATTTCTCTCATTCCATAAAGAGAACTATCCGCTTATCATTGCTATTGATTTGCTTCAACTTAAGCGTTTGCGTGTGTCTGAAAAACTTTGCATTTTAGGAAGGTGATTCTCGTGATCAACGAAATGTCGACCCTCTAACAACGCCAACTTGGTGTTCAGATCCACCTCCTCCATCTAACATTTCGCCTGTTTCCATAAAGTTGACGCAACCGTGCAGGGATGTTGTCACGGTGAGTCCTCCGGTTGGCATTGCCTAGTGTACTTTCGACATCACCAGCTACTATTTTCCCCCGATAGCAATAAGATTCGCTACCCAAAAACGAGCTAAATTTTGCTGTTTTGGTGGCCTTAAGATCTGCCTCTGGCATTAACTAAACCCGTTAGGTTCCTTTGGGCCAGCTGGACTGCGAGAAAAATTTTTATTAGTGCTTTCTCGAACTCTCTGACATCCTCGACGTTGTTTCCAGAGTCACTTCTACCAAGCACTTCGTTGGTTATCACAATAGTGCAGAAACTGTTCAAAAAGTTTTTTCCTACTTCCCTTTTAAGGGATGGTAAAATTAGGGTGAAATCCACTTATCGTTAGGACGTTAGAGAGCCTGATTTGGCTTCCCTCACACACTGCTCTTGAGTCGAACCTGACTGCCGCTATAAAATATCGTGCTTAAGGAATTCGTAGAAAAATAGAGCTCTAGGTTGCACTGCGCTTGCTTACCCTACATTTTCGCTGATCTCTTCAAGCACCTCCTTTGAAGAAGGCGAGTCCTAGCGGCCAAAAAAACATTCGACTCTAACGCCACCAACGTGACGTGTTAACACATTTTCCTCATCAAACATCTCATTGACTCACTTGTCGTGGAAGCGACGAGACTACGTGAGAAGGTTATTTTTTTTTGTCTTCTTATCTACTATCATGGAAGCCTCTTGTAAAATGTGTTGTTCAGCTTCTGGAGAAGGTGTGCTGATAGAATATACTTATTCTAGAAATAGTGTAAATATTGATAAGCGACTGACTTTGGCGAGGGTGAGGAAGACCCTCTTCTATTCTTGATATGAAACAGTATCTAGCATGACTTAAGAAACGGTACTTGACATATACGTCAGATGGACGGGAGTTGGGAAGGTTAAGCAAATGACTGACCCTTTAGGGTCGAAAGATTAACAACAAACTGGTTTATCCTTTTATACATCTTTGAAGAACGCTTTGCTCGACCTGCGACAAGAACGTGCCATTAGTTATCTCCAGATTGTTTTCCCCCAATCCACCTCACTTCTAGGGCACGCACTCATTCCTTCCCAGCAGACTAATACTAACTTCACCTTATGTGCTTGTGAGAGAGAAATGGAATCATTCACATTCTGAAAGTATCCTCTTGATGCAACTGAAAGGTGTATAAAAACCCCTCTGGAGACGGAGCCAGAACCACCTGTTGTCGCCGAATCTTACTAGACCCACAATATTGGCATCCGAGAGATAGGAAATAGCGGTGATGTTTGGAAATAGGTGGTTTTAAAAATACTTTTCTCCCTCAAACGTGTGTTCATAGTTGTCCTTAGGTTCGTTTATGGACAGATGCTCCTCCTCCTCCTCCTCCTCCTCCATATTTGGCCACCCTTATTAAATAACCCATCGGGTTTCATTGAACGGTCGAAATCAGGCCAAAAGTCTGTCTTATTGCTTCTCTTATCTGCTCCTATTGAAATTCCGACCTTCAATAGAGGGGAACAGAACATAAGATGCTTTTGCTTTCAAGAGGAGCAGCTCAGGCTCAAAAAATGTGTCATTTATTAGTAAAACCTTTTATTGACGAAAAAAACGATGCTGTATTGACACCCTATTGACATAAATTTTGCATTTAAAGGAGACGTTATCGAGAACTCAGGAACCTCTTGACCCTCTATCAACGCCAACGTGGAGTCTGGACCCACCTTCATCGGGCACGCCAACGATCGTCACAACTCCATCGAAATTGCGTAAAAAGGTGACCGTGCTGATCTCCCCTCCCACGGAGGCTGAGTCGACTTTCAAGGTCACTGCTGCTGCTGCTAAAAACGCCTCAGAATCCTCAGAGGGCAGCCCGTCGGCTTCATCCGATGTCTACCTTGAAAAGTCGTCAAAGCAATCTCGGTTGTCATCGCACTCGGCGGATTCGGAGGACGCTACTTGGGAGCCCAATCCACGGGTTAGTGGAAGGGATATCTTTTCTTTCCTTTCACTTCAAAGCGGAAGAATTTCTTCCCTTTTTTGTATGTAGTCTCTGAATCGATAAGGAAAGGGGGAGGCCTTCTTAGACAAATTGGCTGCTGCCAGATAAATCACCTCGATTATTCATCTGTGTAACTGTACTATGGTTTAGGAGCATGGAGGAAAGGAAAAGCTGGGTGGAATATTCACAGTAAATGGAAGATCACGCTAGCTCTGGAGGTGGAGACCTCGTGTCGTTATATCTACACCAAAACAAATATCTAAACACAACATAGTTCCCCCCCATCCCGTCGAAAGTCCGTACATTTTTAGCCCTTCATAGTTTCACCCATCCATGGTAGGCATGTTCTCTCTCCCCATTAATTTTGATAACCAAATAAGTGAACTAGGATTTTTGTCCGCTTAGATAGCTTGGGTCTATCGCTGCCGTCAATGCAGCACTTCGAGGCATATCAGCCGACTGAAGGTTTGTAGAAATATACAGTCTGAAGAGACATAAAACTACTTTACTACATTAGCCTTCTCGTGGTTTTGTCATCAAGATGCTTTCGAAGGGCTTTCGACGCCTGTCCTGCCGCACTTGCAAAAAGAAGTTTGTTCGAAAGAGTGCTTTTCACCAGCATCAGTACCGGGAGCATGGGTTGCTGCCCATTGCCTGCGAAGAGGAAGGTAAGTTCCCTTGTCTCACAATCCTTCTCCGTCATAATCGACCAGTTTCTTCGATGCTACGGTCTTTGACTGATGTTCTGCAGGTTGCACACAGCGCTTCGCAAATCTCTCCGACCTTTTCAAACATCGCATCATCCACGATCCGGACTGTCGATGCCCCTGTCCCGAATGTGACCGCTTTTTCACCTCCACTCACGCCCTCAAGGTTAGCTCTCATTTCTTTTTTTATCTTCTTTCTGTTTCACCCTGCTGGAATTGGCCGTAATCCTCCAAACCTTCCTGAAGAATTTAAAGCGTTCAAGAGGCTGAAAGGCGACTTATGGTGTAGGTTGTGAAAGTCTGATTGTGGAAGGCTGTGTAAGCTTGTGTATTTATTGTCGAGGCATGAGTAAAAGCCTTACGATGGTTCGCCATGATCCTGAGAAGACCTGGTTTGAGTGTCAAACCACCGTGGCATAGGTATCGTTTCCCTCGTCTACCTCATTCAAGGCTTGCGTGGACTAAGTTGGCTTCAAAAATCGTCCATTACAAAACCTCTTCGTGACTTGTCAATTTACTGTTCATCCGACCACCAAGTTCAGGGGATTTGGGTCGAGTTTTCTTCGTCATCTTGATCCACCTTGCATGAGTTTGGAGGTTATAGACATCGTGATCTCTAGCTGAATCAGCATTAAAGCCAAACAGGGACTTTCTAGGTACCAATCGAACAGAAAGACTAGCACGCCTATCATCTTTTGTCACCTAGTGCTGCCTTCACTTTAAGTTCCCTTCATTCACTGTCTAACTGGCTTTTTTCTTCTCCCCCTTCCCCTCTTTCTCTCGATGGGTATAGATCCACCTGAGGACACATAATCGAATGATCTACAAGTGCGAGGACTGCGGTCTCACCTTCCATCGTATTACCGCATTCACGCGCCACAGACGAAACCGTCATCCCAAACTCAAAAAGCAGGTGAACCTCGAACCGGGTAAACTGGGGTGGAATTTGGGCATTGGAGTGGGGTACCTTTTTGCATCCCTCCCTTAATTTTTTTTAATCTTTTCTCCCCATTATAAGAGTTTACCTCCATTTTGGCATCGTGGACAAGCATATCCGTGTCACAGTAGGTCGATTTGCGGGTAATGCCCATCTAGAAGAGCCTTTATTGTTGGCGCATTAAACATTTTGGAGCATCTAAACCCACCACCAGGAATGTTGTGGTGCACAATCAGCTCAAATTATTATCATTGGGCTTCATTTGTTTTTCCCCCTCCCCCTCCCCCTCCCCCTTCCCCTTGAAACGTAATCCAGCCAGGTAGGAGAGGTGACTACACTACGATTGGAGATTGGAGAGCTAAAAAAGACGACCAGACATAGAAACTAGCTGAATGGGTTTTGCTTTGCAGGAGGTGCCGAACCTGTGGATGCTAATAGAAGGAATGTAGGCGATGATTCTATGTTTGACTGGTTATTTATCTCAGAAGAAGTTGCAGGATCTAGGTCAGTCTGGAACGACAGCAAAAATTGTCTTGCAATGCTATGTGATGGACTTGGCCGCATTGAAATGAGTCAATTTTTAACTTTCAACCCATATAGAGGTCTTGTCGAAGAAGCAAATGGAGAGGATGGATGCCAAGTTGGCTAGCCTTCCTGTTATCATGGTAAGTGAATGTCTCCTTCTATCCACCCAAATTGTCACAACTTTTTTCCAATCGCTTGACTGACTGAAAATCCACAGCTGCACATAATTCTTGGCCACCATTGACAAGTAGGTCATCTTTCTCTTCACAGCCGAAGCCATTGCCAAATAGTCGACCGGCGAAACTTCCCATTCCACGTATGTACTCTTCATTACGAGCGGTTGAGAAAGCTCCTGCGCCCTCTTGTGCACCCCCTGCTTCGACGTCGCCGGCGTCTTTGATTAATTTAGTCCCCATATACTGCTCCCCGCCTCCTGCTGTTAGCGACAACGGTGTTGATCACCAAGTATTATTGCGATTATTTTGTTTACTTTAAATATATAAGTAGCTATATTATGCTCACATTACCTCCGCGTTTCAGATTTCTCCGCAGATCTACGCAATCCCAACCAACGGATATTCGCAACCCACCTACGAAAATTTCTACCCCACAGACTCCCCATATTGCGTATCTCGTAAGTAGCACTCCACTTCGCGATTGCAACGGCAGTGTCTACTCCACTGACACGCTATTTCCCTCCCTGCAGCTCCTGACCAAGAGGTGGGTATGAGTGGAAATAATAATGTCTTCCCAGTTGACCTAAACGCCGGTTTTCCAGTGCCTCCCGCAGAAATTGTCGACCTCAACACCTATCCAGAAATTTCCGCGGAAGTTGCTGGCCTTCCGGACTTCAGTTGGTCCAACTCGAATTCCTATTCTGCGGAGCACAGTCAAAATTGGGTAAGTTGGTTGATTTTTTCTCTTTCTTCCATCGGAATTTATTCTGAATTTTGTTTCAAAATCTGTCTAGCTTCAGCCTATCTCACTGTTCACGGACAATCAACAGGAGACTGGAATGATTCACATGGTTGGGGAGACGTTTCAAGGCGATCCCACCATGAATCTTTGAACTGCTCCCCGTATACTGATTCCGCTTTGTGGCAGTCTTTCAAATTGTTTTGTATAATGCATTTTCCAAGCTTTTGTGATATAGTAGATAAATAGAACATATGTGGCATTTTTCGCCTTTTACTGTAATGCGGGAGTCGGTAGGGTGGCAGAATGTGCTCACGAGTAGCTGGCTGGCGAATGGAATGCACTTTTTGGGGGGCATCGTTATAGCCACTGAGCCTCCATGTCTCCTCCCCTCGTCTGATAGAGCTCGCAAAGTCGAGGAAACTTCTGATGCAGTAGAATTGCTGACGCCTGGATGAAGTGCCATCTCGCTGGAGTTTCCTCCAAAGCTGGATGTGCGCCCAAAACGAACATCGGAAAAGAAAGAAAGCAAAATGTTTGTTTTATTTCCACATCGTTACAGAAATGGTAAGAAAGAAGTTATGCTTAAGCGCTCAAATTGTTAGTGTCATCTCTTTTGTGATGACAACCAAGGTGTCAATTCGACATTCACTTAACTTAAGCCTGTCATTAATCTGACCAGCGTGGGTAAGTGTCTGACATCCTCATTTGGTATTCTTGCCATCTCTTCAACTGTAAAATCTTTTTTTTTCGCCTCTAATGTATCGGAGCTTTCATTTGTCTTCCCACTGGTTTATTCCGTGGTGAATTAAACGGTTTGGTTGCAGTCATTCTTAGGGTTGAGAGGTTATAAAAATAGAGGGAAAGCCACAACTAAAAGGCAGTTTACCAGACACACTTTTGGCCTCGTCCTCCTCCCACCGACCCATTGTGACTTATACGTCGGCCGTAAAGCATGAGGCAGAAACGGCAACGAATTGGTCCTAATGCCGCCATCTTTGTAGAGCGGGTTACAATAGAGGGGCTGCATGGAGTCCTACGATGGACAAATTCGTGTGCAGATTGTAAGGCATTTCCTCTTTCCGACTAAACGACTACATGCCAATGGGTATGTCCCTCGAGTTGAAGACATTGAGACGGAGGTAATCTTCATCCATGGCGGATAGGGCAACTGTTCAGGTTTGTTTGGACTGAAACAGTTACATGACACGACCACTTATCTTCCACACCTTGTTTCTGCGTCAGTGCACACAGGACCATAACAGAAGCAGAGATTTAAAGCATTTAGTGGAAACTGTTACTGGTGTAAAAAACTCACGCCTCTCATTCTGTCTATCCTCCGTGGTTTCCCTTTCCGCTCCCTCTACAAGCCCATCACTTTTGCATCAAACTGCCTCTAACTCCTCATTTTTCAGAGTCTTAAGGCGCTATGATGCCTCGTTCGTACCCATCGTCCTACAACCCCTCTTAGATGCGCCAACAGGGAGCCTTCTCAATGAGAAGTACAGTTTATTACTTCCTCGGAGGTGAATGCGGCAATACCGAACGCTATGGGTGGCGAAGCCCATGGAGACTCATAACAGAGGGGCTTATGGAAGCCACATCGACTTGTGGTAGTCACTTCAACCTCGCAGTCGAGGCTAGCAGTGTTTTAAAATGTTCATCAAAGTGATGTTGGTCCTTGGAGTGGGTAAAGAAGTGTACCCCTCCTTTTCCACAATTCCTACCCATCTGTTGGTGATGCAACAGAATAGCCAACCCTGTTTTACTCTCCGATATGTTGCCTTTGGCGTCTCGTCTGTAGCTTCAGCATCTCACCTCCAGGGGCGATCCGAGACACTACACTCTTACCGCAGTTTTTTGGCTACGGTGACCTCAATAGCACAATATCCCCCTCATCACCTGAACCATAATCTCCGAATATTTTGTGCTTTTCAGTAATTGCATTTCTTAGAAGAAAAGAGAGCAAATTGTAGTAAATTAGACTCAGACCCATTGAGCCTGAGACACCCGCTTGGGCTTAGTCATACTAGCATGGTAACTGGGCGGCCTTGGACCTAACCAAGTCTCAGTCGATCTGGAAGGAGCTGGTCAAGATGCATGAATGGCAATTTCTCGACTCTTGAACATGAAAGCCTTACTGTGGGATTGGAACTCGCCCCGGCAGTCAGGTTCCCATTAAAAGCGCGAACACTCAATCGCCCCTATCCCCCTCCCCCTCTCCTCCATCTCCCAGGCATTGATTCATTACTTCGCATGATTAGAAAAAGATTAATGTAAGGCCTGAGCGCTCACTCCCCTTTTTTATGATTGTGATCAGGGCCATAAAACACCATTTTTAGGGTCTTAAATAAAACAATTCAGGTGAACCAATCAGATCTGTGCGGATTTGTGTCTTTAACCATTTCAATAAGTGAATTTGTGTGTACGATTTCTCTCAGAGACGTTTAAAAAGCTCAATGAAGTTTTTTTGCCGAAATGATCTAAAAATAGTTCATAGTTGGCGGTCTCGCAGATACCCGCAGAAAGATATCGCGTGGACGGGTTATTGGCAGTGTAGACCTGCATTTGCGAACTGTAGATGCTCTCGGTCACTCTGCTTGGGTTCCTCGTTTCCCTACCACGAGGACAACGCCGTATTTGATGCCGCTAGAGCCTTTTTTTCAGTCCTTGCGCTTTCAAATACACTGTTTACTTTGGATTGGTATAAAAGTCGTGTTGACAGGATTCACTCTTCGAGAGAGGCATTTCTTGATGGCTTAATTTACTAGGTAGTGATCTAGGAATAACGCCTTGGTGACCTCTCACAGATTTCTCTTTCTCCAACCAATGAACTAAGGGCTGACGTCTGGCAGGCAATCTGAAATTTGGAGAATCATAGCCAATGGAACTACTGAGAGCTGAAAAAGTTCAATTATAGACTCTATTTATCGCTTGAAGGTAAATGAAAAGTAGATAGATGGACAGTCTTGAGTTGTTTTGCATGCCTAACATTGACTAACTCATGAAATGCCAACCAATCCAAGGCAATGAGTTTTTCAGATCATTCAAAACAGTTGATGCGCTTGGAGCAAAAAGAAAGAGGCTGATAACCATTGTGATTCTCTGACGGCTACCAATTATTTACAGTGCCGGTTGAACGAGAAACGGATCCAGGAATGATCCTCCCAATAAACACGATTCCAGCATTTCCCAACCAGTGGAACGCGAGCTTGTTAGTTTATTTTAAAGAATAAGGTTTGCACGAACAAATCGGTGTCCTTAATGTCTGAAAAGCATTGCTTGAAGTCGAAAACAAATCTATTCATTTCCTCGGTACAAAAATAGAGCTGTTTTACTGTCACCCAACTATCCTACTGCCTCAGTAAGAACGGGGAGAGGTTGATTATGACAATCCCTGCAGCCACCAAGTGTAAGTCTGCAAGTTTCCAGCATACCAAAATGCTCGGAGCCGAAAATGGATAACCAATCAAAGTTGTGAAGGTAATCCCTCAAATACTATAGGCTGAGGCTCATGAACAGAATAATCTTATTGGTTAATTATGACCAAGCAGTTTACATAAAAAATTTAAATTTATACCTGCTTTAAAAATGCTAGAATTTTTACACTTATGGAATGTTTGAATACACTTTTAAATATCTGAAGGTTAGTTGACGGTTAAGCAAACCTCGAACACCAATTACATGCACGGAGCTCCAGGATGCCTTTGTGATTAGTTAAAAGTACGACCAACCCTATTGGTTAGTTGGGAGACAATGGCATCATAGGCTTAAGCGGCGGTAAAGAACAGATGAAGTTGGTGTTACATTAAATCTGAGGAAACAGCTTGGAGCGAAAAAAGTGTAAATAGTATAAATGTCTCTTTCTGCCTTAGCACTGAACAAATCGGAGATTTATGGCTACTGCAAGATTTTACTTTTGACAACGGCTTGACAGACCCACAAACAATGTTGTGGGCAGGCATCACCGCCTTTGGGAACAAAAAATAATCATTTTCGCCCTCCCTCCCTGCCCCTCTCCTACACCGGTTGATGGCGATGTAATCCGTGTCGGTCGTAAAGCAGCAACACTTCAAAGTCGACTTATAAGTTGCAGATATCTTTTCCATTCCTTTTTAACAAAATGAGTGGAATATGGTGGTAAGGTCGGACGTTTTCCGGCATCCAGTAAAAGTCGGTGACGATTCGTTCATTTAAATAATAACACTGCAGACATTTGTGAATTTTATCCTTTTTTCACCACACTTGACACTTAGGTGAGCCTTTCACCTAGATGACAACAGTAGAAGGCATATTCAAGCTCTCCAAGGTCTCTTCCACCTCTTCACTCTCCCACAAATGTCGTCGGTATGAATTCACATTGGCATTCATTTCTCGTTGCATCTCCTCCTCCTCCTCCTCAAACCTCCACTCACTTAGAAGCCTCTCGGTTTCAGTCTTCTTTCCGTCTCCCAGAAATGTGTGAATTTTCGCCTCATAGGCCTCATCACCCCTCACCACAGTACCATACATTAGGCCACCTACCGCTGTAACTATGGCATCAAATCCATCAAATATCATAGATGATCCATGAGCTCGTTTAACCACCTTTTCAATCTCTCCCTCCATTGTATTTTGATCGCGCAGTCGAGTGATTCGCTTCTGATACATTTTGTACTTCCAAAGAGGGGCGATGTTTAGATTAGCAAAGTAATGATTCACCCGACGAATCTTCACCATGGGATCGTGGTAGATGTAAGTACTCTCGGGCAGCTGCAAATTTAATCGTTTATTGGTAAAGTAGCTGAAGCACTGTCGAATTATCATGTGATTTTCAGTCTGGACAGCAAGGGATTTGTGCTCAAACAGTCTGGTGACAGTGCATTTGATAAGGTCAAAGTATACTCGGAAGATGTCATTGGCCAACCGAATAAGAACATGAGCCTTATTCTTATATTCCTCTGAGCAGGGCATTTTTAGACGCTCCATGGTAGAACGCACCTCTTCAGTGATGGGGTGTCGGATTTTTGTGATGGAGAGGGGTGGAACCTTGACCTTCAGGATAAAACCATCAGTGTTGATGTAGATGAATCCAGTAATGTGGGGTTTTTCGGGTCTGCTAATGCTACTTACGCCCGTTTTGGAGGTGATTGGACCCGAGATGTACACCTGGATCGGTGGAGCTGGTTTCTCTGACATCGTGCTCTCAATTAGGCTGAATTTGGGTCGTTTAACAGCCACATAATTCAGTTTCCCCGGATCCTCATACACCCTCATGCGCGAGTTGATCTGACTGATCTTCTCATTCTGAGTTGGAGGTGAATTTCGTGGTACAAGAAAGAGGGGTTCAAGAGTGGCATTCTCGGCTGTAAAGGTGACCCGATAGTTGGTGCCATCACTTGAAGTGACGTAAATGCAACTGGTCAAGTCACCAGCTGTGTCCTCCTCCTCCTCCCTATTTGAGTCAGGTCGGGGACCCAAGAGAGGACGATTTCCACTGCCAATCGTCATCGTTGCAAATTTGGATCTGATATAGGAGGGTAACGATCTCCTAGAAAAACTTTTTCTCGATCCCATCTTTTCATTGGTAAAATTATTGTTACGGGTGGCATGGCGCTTTTTTCCACGCTTTCGAAATTTGACTTGACAAGTTTGACTTGCCTTTTCCGCCCTCTTCGGAGTACTTCCGGCCCCGCTTACTTGAACCTCCACCGCATCAGATGCCATGCTATGGATGGCTGAGGCAGCTTTTATAGCCTCCATTACTGCTTCACGCCTGACCACCCTTCTTTTCTACAACGTGACAACCACGTTTGACATTACGGAGGAAAATCGATGCGTCTCGGTGGTGGTAGTCCCATCGCGGAGGTCCTTTTAGCCACACCCCATTGTCGTCACTCAGGTCGCCCCCATAAACAGGTAAATGTTAGTGTGATATGCAAGGAGGCGAAATGGGCAGACTTTTTTCCGCCCTCATTTTTTGGAAACAAGAGTGTATGTTACAGATAGTTTAGCGCTGTTAGTCTGCGTTAATTGCTTCAAACAGGTTCATTTAAACGTGAAACATTCCAGAAGGAGCAGTTTTGACCCATAAGAAGAACTTCACACTTTACTCACCCTGGCCCTCCATTTCCTTCCCCTGGGAAAAATGATAGCTCATGGTGGGCTCAAAAATACATCAATAGGGAGATCAGAATATGCCAATGCTTTTAGGAATTCTGACGAGGTGGCCTCTTCGGCTGCATGATGGGTTCCCTCTGCGACGTAGCCTTGGGAGCCTGCTGGGACTCCTCTCGACATTCTGTGCTTCACTAATATGAATCAAATATGCAGCACTATATAATGTAGCGGTAACTTATTGCCTTTCATGCCTTCTAAATGGATGTGATGGCTTAAATGATTTTAGTAGCATACCTCCTGGAAAGGAAAAAAGGGTAATATAATTAAAACATAGTTAGACTTTATTGAAAACGAATGAGTTAGGAATGTTTGAAAATAATACTTTACGAGTTATAGACGAAATAATTCCATTTACTGTTTGAAAGCTTAGTGAGTGCGTCCAACCCGAATGGATAAAATCGCGATTACCTGGTGACTATTTCGTCTCTACTTCATTGGAACAACCGTTTTATTACATCTACAGCAACAGCTCTCGTCGAGAAAGGGAGGGAGTGAGGGAGGGAGAGAGAGCCATAGACGAGGGAGGGAGAGCAAGAGCGAGAAAGAGAGATGGGATCACATTAAATGAGTAATTTGGTAGACGAATCAGGTGTTATTACAGACGATAGTAGTTCGTGGAGAGTGACTGCTCAGTAAGATAGCACGCTTATGATAAGACGTGTCCACCCTCCTCACCTCGTTTAGCTTGGTGATCTTTCACTGGGATGAGTTAATAGACGCACTGATTATTCTAGCCTTCCTATTTTCCTCCTCCCCCCTACTGCGGAGGAATGAGAGGGATTTGGAACCCTTAAAGTACATGAAGTGGTAGGCTGAGGCGGGACGGAATGAAAGGAGGCATTTATATCTCTTTATTAGACCCATCTGCGTTAGTCACTTCGGTTAATGACAAAGCAGGGATATGCTTTTATTCCTTGCCCTCTTGCATAACTCAGCCCCTTCGATGATATCAGGGCATCTCTTCCCCTTCCCCTCCCCTACTCTTTTGAGAAGCAAGCTACCTCAAAAAGCGCCTTCAAAGGAAGTGCTCAATCTGAATCCGGAAACTAAATGAAACTGAAACACCTTTTTGTGACGAAGAGGACTTGAACATCATCCAGTTATATGACTCAGTATTCCCCAAAGATAACCCCAATTAAAAATTCTATTTTTGGGAACGGTGAAGACTCGTCTTCAAGAGTTGCATGGTAGGATGTGAAGATTCTGGAGTCTAAAGAGGTGTCATTACAGTCCCTGATGAAGGCTTGGAATTGTTTAGCCACCTTGTAGAAGCTTGCATTAGAACTAGTCCATTTTTAGCTCTCAGCTCCACGTTCTTTAACTTGATACTCCACTGTTTCATTTCCTGTCATTTTGAAATCAAGTGGCCTTTATGCTTGAATGACCTCAGCTGATAATCCACGTTTTAAGCACTGCAACTTATCAACAGAAAATCCATCGTTCCCCTTCTTTACCTTGTCTGGCAGCCCCACCTTGTCGACAGGGGAGAGAGAGGGAGGGAGAGACAGTTGACACTTCCACAACTTTTCTCCCACGTGTAATCACTTATAAATAATTAGAGCTAGAAGGTACTGAAGTAAATTTGGAGAACAAAAATGCTGCCTGACAGAGACAACCTTTAGCGGTTTAAAAATCCTTCCAGAGAGAGAGAGCACTTACAAATGGATGAGGAGAAGAGCCAACTTCTAAAGACGCTAACTTTTATGCCCTTTTATGGAGGGAATGATGTGGAGGCGAGATAAGGGTGGAACAATCGGGCCATTTAAATTTGTAAGCCAAATTTTCTGCCCAATTCAAAAATTGGATTGTGAAGGAGGAGTCGAGGGGTAGAAATAAAGAGGACAAAAACGCATTTCAGAGCTTCGTTGGGCGAGATCATGGGAAAAGTTGTTTACCTCGTTAAGTAGGTATGGAGTGGCTGTTGTTTGATTGAACTGACTTTTTCCTTTTTAAATTTACTCATCACCAGTAGAATGCGCGCCTCCAAAGCAAGGCAACACCTATGACTGCTTTTTGTGTCAGTAAACAGTACGAAGTAAACATTTACAATGTCCTGCTTCTGAGTGGAAAAAGTTTTGAAGCCTTACATTATTTACGAACGACAATGGACACGACCACTAAGAAGCCTCGGCAATCCAATCATATAACTACTCTGCCCCTCATACTTCAGCAAAGCCCAGTCTGTAGGAAGCACTTCTCAGTTGGCAACAATGATCAAGCGGTGAAAAGGAGTCCGAAATTCATCGATTCTGTTTGAAGTTATGTCAAGGGAAGGAAGATTTACTGGTTTTGTCCAGCTCGTCTTCAGCAAACGCTCTCCTGATGGAAGTGCCACTGCGCCTATTTAGCGGTGTAGACTCGATTCAACACTGTCTAGCTGTTTATTGAAGTCCCTTTCTCCTACTTTAGACATTGCGGAGGAGCTGGGGATTCAATAGTGTAGCACCGCAAATGCTTCCGTGTGTAGTGTTGCTCCGGTTCTTAGTCTCTTCCCCAAATCTCCCATTTTTAATCTGCAAAAACAAAAACACGAGAAGGACAGCTGCACATTAATTGTTTGGATAAAAGTAGAAGCCAGATTTCTTATTCTCTTTACGCATTGCCAATAAAGGCAGGATTTTTAAGGTGCCGTGGAGGCTCAACTTTAAGATGTAATCAAATAAAATGGCTAAAATTTGTTTAGTATTCACATGTCTACAAATTTATGGTACCTTGCGGTTTCAAGGGGATCGCAACACAGACGGTTCGATACAATCAATTGTAATAAAAAATTAACCATCTCGTGTCACATAAATATGACGCCACAAGAGAAAAAATTAAAATTGATGTAATGTAACAAGAGGCAGGAAATTAATCAACTATTCGATACAACATGTTTCTTCGCATTTCATTTTATACCAAATATGGCACAGCCTAAGAATTTGGTGCAGATTGTCACAGCCAGCCTTCTCGACCCCCTCCACCGTCCGCTGGTTCGCCGCTTTTTATCACAATATAGTGAACAAAGGAGGAAATTGACGTACACCAAGATATTGGAATCTTCAAAAATGGTAAATTAAACCTGCTGATTGACGAGATACCAAATTTTAAGTGGTAATCAGCTTCAATTACAGTATTCACTCAAAGAATCCGTGCATTTTTCCCTTTTTGTAAAAAGTGCATTTGCTTCAATATGGCCGGGTCATTTATGGCTCTGATAAATGACCGCTCAGGTCGATATTTTACGACTCAATTAAGCAGAAATGGTCATAAAATGAGTTGCCAATATTGTTTCTAACAAAAAAACAGAAAAATAAGGAATTCATTTTTTTGTGCTGAAGTATCGCCCTTTGAACAAAAGAAGACCCTGATTGGTCGACTTTATGGAGGGCAACGTACAAGTGACTTGGTTAGCCAATCAAAGGCACCGTTAACAAATATCTTACTTTATGGTGAGAAAATAGCAAATAAAAGAAGAGTCAAGTTCTTGAATCATTTTTAATTGCATTCCCTTGTCGTGATGTTTGTGAAAAACGGATCAGCGCAAAATGTTAGTCTAACCTCACGGAGAGATTTGATTGAAGCTTGTTGAGTGGACTCGACTCAAAACCCCGCGGAATTTTAATGCTAAATATGCTGTGCAGCAATAGGAGAAAGCGTGGCAACAGCAAGTTGGCTTTGAGACCAATTCTTGCAATGAACGGGAGCAGGAGGAGCTGGACTGTCCTAAGAGTAATCATCAACCGTACGCTTCTTAAAAGCCGAAAAGAAATGAGTATTCGTGATTGAAGGCATTTCGAGCACATCCTTTTGCAGATTAATTCAACAAAGATGATTCCCAGATCCAAAGCCTTTGCCCACCAGACAGATATTTTGGTATGCAAAACGAACTAATGAGAAGTTTCTTGCCCACACATAGAGACGTGTTTAGCTCTTGGTCCCTCTGTGTATCGTGGACGCAATTGATAGCACCACCTTATCCTGGCCATTTACCAATCTTTTCCTCCCCTTCCAACAATCGGGGATGAGTTATCAGTGAAAATTTTGAGTCAGAATGAAATTATTTGTTCAGATGCTTTAAAGCGGTTGGGTGACGCTTGAACTACCCCTACGTTAATGCAAACGAAAACCGCCTTTCATTAGCATTTTGGACATATCAAAGCCCTTTCCCGATTGTCTATCAGAGGTGGCAAAGGGTGAAAATAGATGGTGGCATGTTGAAAACGAAGGTCATGAAACTAAAGCAAAGTCAACTGTTTTCTCCCTCAAGTGACCAACGCCTCCTAGATTTCATGTTGGCACAAGGCATAGTGCAGCACTTGGAGCGTCTTGGTCACCATAGGCAGGAACATGGGCCATCCAATGAAACAAGTTAGGAGACTCCGCTGATTAGTTAGATGAATTTATGACAGAATCATGACTAAGGCTTCCCTGGCTAACGCTACGTTACTGCAGGGGACAGCTTTCGATGATGTACGTTAGGCGGTAGTTTTTATGATGACCACTGTTGACTACTCTTAGATCATTCAGAATCGGGACAACTGAGTGATTGGAGATGGATTCGGCAGATACATATGTCTCCAGTTCCTATCAAGACATACCTTTTGGCACTGTAAAGGTTATAGGGCCTCCCCCAAAATGACTATTTGGTCAGGTCTGGAGCCCCTCTGACCCCCTATACGCCATGTTGGAAGGCCTGATTTAGTCTCCGATTCAGATGGACACCGATCTCAGGACCCATGTGTTTGACGGCCTACCGTCCCGATTGAAAGACAGCAATTTGGGTAGGAGAAATAAAGGCAACATGCGGCTCTTTGAGATTCCATGTTGTGGTAAATAACACCGCTTCTAAGGCAAATGTTCCCATGACTGGCAAGTGGCGTGTGTAACGTCTCGTCTAGTCGGGAGCCTCATAAAACAAGGAAACAGCGCCTCTTTGATGCTGTTGATAAGAGAACCATAACTTCAAGGATGCGCATGAACGGCTGAGATACGTCATTTATGGGAAAAATATCCGACGTCTCCTTTTTTTCTAAAAAGATTGAGTTAGTGGCTACCGTTGATGGTTCTTCCAGCATCGACTACGGCGTGGTGGTCGATGCCGTAGACAGACTTATCAAAGTGTGTACAGAGGAGAGGCGCTCGAGGTTAATTCACCCTTGAATGTACATCTAATTATCCAATGCTTGCCTCCCCTTGGCCAATCCTGCTGCCCTTAACCTTTGCCCTGCCTTAATGCGGCTCAGGAATGGGGTCCAGTAAAAAATGGAGCAGTTTTTGGGGAAGGCATTGACAGTAAGCAAGCAAACATGTAGCCGGGATGCAGGAAAGCACATTGGAAAATGTTGACCCGATTCGCTAAAGCGGATGTTTCCTGGGACATCGCTACAGTGGGAGACTCATTAGAAAATCAATCCTTTCAAGAGAATTTTCCCAACATAAAACGGACCAATCACGTTAGTTTAGAGCCTTAACAACTTGTGCCATCACGCAAGGAAGAGTCGTCCTGCAGGTTAAAATTAAATATCGACATTCAACATAGAGACAAGGACCTCACTTCCTTTCCGTCCCACAGAGCGCGTAAGCCAGGGACCACAAGGTATACGTACGTGACGGGTGACGGGTGACGGGTGACTGGTGAAAGCGTAAGGCGGCCCCACTCTTGTGTATTTATAACACAATGATTGGACTTGGTCTAACAAGTGACCATTGCTACGCAAGACCGCCAGTTTTAAGGTTCCTTAGAATGTTTGAGAGGAGAGACCTTCTCCTAACAAATATAAACTGGTTTTCTTTGCCGTATAAAAAGCTCCAACATCGAGGACCACAATTACAATGCGTAGCTTTGAGAAAAGCTTCGAGAAAACACGCATACGTGCATAAAATCACAAGGTAATTAACCTATTTTAAGCAAAAATTCTGTCCGTTGTTGCTAAGTTCAATCAAGTCTATTTGCTGACAGACATTTCATTACCACATTAAGTTAAAATGCAAGTCCAAAATTTTCTGAGAAATTTTAAGGTAATAAAAGTCTAGTTTTTATGCAAATATGAAGAGTTGAAATTCAAGTCAAACTTTTCCCTTCCTACTTCTCCTCCTCCCTCCAGCCTTCCCGATAAGATTTCGTAAATTTTTTAAACGTGCTTACAACTGAACAATCTTTAAAAATAGCTTAAAATTTAATGGAAAAATTTTCACCCGTGGATATTTGTTCTCACGGGAAGAATTTGCATATTTGTTGGCACTCAAGTAACATTTTACTGGTTTTTACCCGCTGCAATGAAAAAAGAAATAATAAAAAACTTTATATCTTTCCCAAAATATTTACCTTTCTAATACCAAATTGAAGGGTAAAAAGCTCTGTCTCCGGCATGTTTTGCCTCCAATTCACTCTTCGTCTTTAAACTGCAGTTTTATGGGTGAATTTCTGTCAAATTTTTAGTCTAGGTAAAAATAATCACCTGGAGGAATAGCATCCAAGCAAGTGGGGAGGATGCGGTAGGGCATTCTCTCCCTCACACTGTCGCAGGACTCTAAGTGGACATCGTCTTTCGGACCACTTATATAACAATATTCAAGATGTAGCGAAGACTCCTGTCTCCAGTCCAGTCTTGACCTGTCCCGTCTGTTCTCACAGCGGACGCTTTCATTGCCCACTTTAGAGTTGTGCGATTTTCCACCAGTGAGTCAACAATCCTGAATGCTTCCCAATGCACACGAGAAGAAGGAGGTGGAGCACTCTTCCATATAGGAGATGGCAGGCGTCGTATGCGTGTGGAGTGGGTAGAGGGTGGGTTGCTTGAAGGCAGCTAATGGATGTGCGCGTTCGCTTAATGGTATAGTACACCCCAGGACCAGTCAGCCAGTTGGTCAGTTGCCCAAAAATCCCTCTCCAAGTTGCAAAGCTTGAAAATCAATTCGCGAACCCACTAACACCTGTTTGTCCGTTTTCCACGACTTTCCTTTCCCCGTTGATTGACACGCCAGTTCTCACTCGTACGCAATTCTTCAGCAGTCTTTCCGAAGGATTTTCCGCTGAGTTCCACTGATTCGTCCCCTGCAGCTGCTATTTTTGTATGAATATTTGGGAGATCTTTAGTTTCTTGGGGACAGTAGGGTTTAAGCTAACAGGAATCTTGCATAAAATACACCTAAGAGTGTCCCCTCAGTAGGAATAATTCCTTAAACCCAGTTGCATCCACATTGAGGCCATTGAAAGTGACACAAACAGGTCATTAGGGTTCTAAGGTGATAGCCAAAGCCACCTTTTACCGGCCTGTCATTCTTTTTTTTCTTGAAGCCGTTCATCACCACAACGTCGTAGGCTTGTGCCTCTAGATAAGCCGTCCGCTTTTCAACAAATATCCCTACTGATTCTGTGGGTGAATTGCCGCTGATGGGCCTTTCACAGTAGCCATGGGTTGGGTTGGGTTGGCTCAACTAGCCTAAACATCGTAAGTAGCAAACCCTTTTAGATAGTCAAAGTTCGTTTTATTAAATTAGCAGCACTTTGGCAGCTACTTAAATTTCTTGTCAGTAGGACATCCTTCAGTTCTCTTAGAAGATTGAAAGTTTCTTATCTCTTCAGTTAACTTCTATTGCATCTGGTAAAATCCTACTTCTGTTTAAACTTTTTATTCTTAACACAATCAAAAGGTGAGTGTTCGCACTCAGTGAGATCGCGCGATGAACGGGATGTTGGTGGTGTTTTTTTGGCCCACTAAGTGTTTAAGGCTTGTTGGTAGTGTGTTGTGCACGCAGTCCAACCCATCGTGAATGTGAAGTCAACGCAACCTATTTATCATGATTCTGGGGGACTGTTCCACCCAGTTGGCTGGCTGCGGTATGGTATGACAAGCAGCAACACCGCGATTTATGTTAAGTATGGGATTACTAAAATCGCCCACTACCGTATCTACCACTAATTATGTACTTTCTGCCTCTCTCCTTCCCGGATGAAATGCCTTGTTGGAGAATTTAACATTCCTCGGGGATTCATTACCCTTTCACCTCTTTTTGCCTCTATTTAGACGACCTGGGAACACGAATTCTTTTGCATTTGCCGAGTGTTGGATTACTTACGCAGCGCCTTTTTCCTTTTGCAATAACTAAGGGATTGGAATTTGGTCAATTTAAACGAAATAAAGCATTTCAAGTGAATCCAGAGCTGTTTCCATGATTATCTAGTGAGTCTCACTCTACTGACTAGTTGCATGAACGTCGTGTGCTGGTCTGCTTAGCGTCAACCAACCCTTCTAGTAGATAGTGGTCTTTTTAAAGGCCATCACCATGATAGTGTCTCAGGCTACTCGAAGTCCTGGTAAGTCAAGACAGTGATACGACTCGTTGATACCCTATAGCCTACAGTGCAAAACAAGGCTTTTATTACCGTTTTTTGTTTAAAAAGTGAGCTGGACTATTAAAAGAGAAGTGAGGCGCGCCAAAACCTTTCCGCATGGTAAGTTGCAGCATGAGCACCCGTCCGTATTGACAGTGGCCTTGCTCACGACACGACAGCCAATCACAGGCATCCGGGGCAGAAGAATGACCAGATATGGGCTCTACAATAAAGTACAGTCACTGTTCGGAGGTGGCGCCCTCTGATTGGTTTACAGCCAACGACTTACCATATATGGTAGTATCCTGAACATAGCCTATGACTCAACTAGAGTGCAAAGTTTTTATCAGGTTGTACAGGTTGATTGCTACATTCCCATAAAATCCCCTTCGTCATCATAACTGACCGATATAAAATCTTCCCATTTTTTAAATTAATGTTTCTTCTAAACACCTCGCCCGCCCTCTCACCCTCACCCCTCCTCCTCTGTCTTTCTCTCTCTCTCATTTATTGGCCCCAAATAAATGCGCCATTTGTGTGGATGTGGGTGGGTGTGTGCGTGTTTATGTCTTGGAAAAACAGAAGGGGCATAAATTGCCCCGGGCTTCAGTAAACTGCTATTAGGAGGGCACATTCGCCTGGTTATTTCCTGCTCTAATTGCCTTGCCTTGGACTTTCGTCATATACAGCCCCCTAAAATGCTCGAGATGAGTCAACAGTTTTTAACTTTTTGACGGTCAGGCTAGAGAGAGAGCTAGACCGAGGCCTGGGTGTTCCCGCATGTCTGCTGTCTTTTTTGGAGGCTGACCAACTCAGATAGGTGGACGATCGGCCGCAATAAACTCGCCTTTCCTCAAATTGCTGTAAGTGGGCAACTCCACAGAGGCGAGGCAAGAGGCTTAGATTTTTGCGCCAGCCTAAACTCCATCAAATCTATCTAAAAGATAGAGCATGAAGAAGAGGAAGAAGAAAAGTTCAAAACAGACCAACATACATCACAGTTATCATCCAGCTATGCAAGAACTTTTCGCTGTAGATAAATGACGCGTTGAAGGGAGGAGGACGATTGCTGGGAGGGGCGGAGCAGTGGATGAGAACCAACTCACAAAGCAGCATTGGTCACAGAAGAGACACCTCTGATGTGGATGTTTGATTCTTCGTAAACTTACCTCACAAAAATGTCATCCTCGAGACCAATTTGGCAGTTGCCTCCGGTTCCATGTTCTACAAGGATGCAATTAATAACTCAAGTGACATCATTCCCGAAAACTATTTGCAACGGTCTCTTCTCCTTTTGGCTGACGGAAATCTGGATCGATGAAAATGCAGTATTTTTGCCTTGCATCCGGAAAGGCGCCCTGTGGAAGACTTCGTCTTCTCTCCAGGGCGTGAGGATCGGTGAAATTTTCCCGGCCGGGCGCTTGGTCCAAGATAGATTCAAACGCGTCGCTGTTAGAGACATCATTTTGATTAGTTCGTCCTCATGATGGATAGAAAGAACTTGACCAATCTGGAGCGGTACCGCATCAGGAAAGTCATATAAGTGGAACAAGTAATTCTACCATAACTACCGCATGCGTTTGAATCAAGTGTCTTCATTGTTCCTCAAGTGGATTATTTTTTGCAGCACAAAATAGACTCAAAAAGGACCAGCGAGTAACTAGAAGAATGCCAAAAACCCGTAAGAGAACAATATCACTTTAAAACCCTTGGCGTCATTGGCTTTCTAGCTCTTCCTCACCCTTTTCTTTTCCCGTCTCTCCCTGTCCTGAGCATTTCCCTTCCCTTCTCTCTACTTTTTTCTTCATTTTTGAACAGCGAAATCAATGACTGCAAATAACAACCATCGGCTAATTTTCCCCTCTTTTAACCAGAGAAAGGAGGTCATGCAATAAAGTAACGCTTGTTCAAATAGTGAACACAACTAAGTGGGCATTTTGAGTCACCAGGGTTTCTGTTTCCTGGTCTGCGTTCTGTAGCACACTAGCGCGGTCTCCTAGTCTCTCCAAATACTGTCAAGAACTGAAACCTCATAAGAAATGGGGCTAGTAAATTGGACCTGTCTTTTGTTGACAGCTGACTGGTGGCTTTAAAAGCCACTCTTTGTTAATCACTTGTGAGGAGAAATGACCTCATAGGCACTACTTCGTCTCCAGACTATTCTGGCATTGTGTCTCGCATACCATTAAGCCATTTGCAGAAGGTCAAAGGACAGCTGAAACTGACATACCTGGTTCGTCTTTGACACGAAAGTGGTCCTTAATGGGAGGATAGAAGGGCTGAGAGCGCTTCACCCAATCCACCGAATTGTCCCGTTTTCCATCTACCTGTCAGGTAACTAACACCCTCCTCTTCATGACAGATGGGGCATACAAATAGAAAACAAAACAGGCAGCATTTAGAACCGTTTTTACTTTTGCTTTTTTCTCTGAAAAAGTCAATTTCCTTAAAACAGCTAGTAGCTTATTTAACCTTCAGTCGTCACTGCGGTTTTAGGTTAGTCTGCCACTATTCAGCCAAGTTCTCACCGCCTCCAGACAATCCACTGGGGCCACAGGAAAAATAAATCCTTTAATACGCGTCCAAAACTTTAATTTCATTCTTTTTTTTTGATTTGACATAGGGAAGCGAAGGTGAGCCAAGTCATGTCGTCTCGCCTCGTTTCTTCTCCCGTCGCCCCACCCCACTTCACCTACATCGCACAGTCCGCCTCGCCTGCCCCTCTTAATAGCATTGCAAATTCCTTCCTTCTTTTTTCTCTCTCCTGTTTTTTGTTGATGGAAGGCTTCAGGCGATGACGGAGGCAAATATAGCCGAGCACTTTTTCCTCCTGCTGTGTATTAGGGTGATTATAAGCTAAGGAGATCTGCATAAATTCATGTCTTCTCCCTAACATGATATTGAATGATGGCTTTGAGAGGCGGCTTTAGAGATCGAAAGATAAAACGGTCCATTTTTGGCATCTGGCTATTAGATGGAGGCAACAACATATCGAGGTGTTATCGGGGCGGCATCAACTTTTTATCACCATTCCAATGCTAAGATGGTTTACAGCTGGCTTTTGTCTAATGGTTGCCGAGCTTTTCGGCTTATTCCTTGTTGGTCATGAGAACAGGTTGGATTGGTCTAGGCGCTGTTAAAAAAACAGATCCTGAGGGTGCGGATGCGCGATCTCAAAGTCTGAAACATGAGGTAGGAGGAGGCACCGACCAGCCCGAATTTGAGAAGATCCCACTTACCATCCAAAAAGTCCTAGCAGCTCAATTTGGCCAAAATAAGTATTTAAATAATTCCTCTGTTTTAATTAAGCTGCGCTCTCACAGCTCGACTTGGTACGCGTATGTGTTTACGAGCGGAAGCGATAACTCTCCACTGTTTATTTGTCTAGGATAGGTAAATAGTGAATAATTTATGGGTTTATTTTATGCGCCATAACGAATAATAAACCTCATATTTTTTTTTGCTTGCAGTTCACACAAACTGTGGCATAGTCGAGCTCTTTGTTTAAATGGTTGTTTTACTCGTGCGGTGCCTTCAACATCTACTGGTGTTCGGCTTATACTTACTGATGTTCTTGAGGAAAAGCATTTATAAGAAATACATTTGTTAGATTAGGCTGCAAAGTAATCAAGAGTTAACAAACATTTATTAGGTTGGCTTCAACCTTGAATAAGATCGGATTATTAGAAACTAGGCTTTTTTCCTTCTTCTTCAGGGTTCACATTACTATTTGAGGGAAATACTTTGTTCAAAAAGACACAGGAGGGAACATTTAGAGGGAATTTAAAACAGCTTTGATTAATTTCGTGTAGACAAATTATTTTTTTGCCTCGGACGCAAAACTGCCACAAACTCCAGGGGTTATAATCTTGATTGGTCGGGCGATTGCCCAATCGCCACACAGTCTTTTGAATTTTTTGTTGGGACATCAAGTCCTGACGTTTGGCTTGCCCTTCACTCGGTCACTTACCTGCACCGAGTGGCAAGTGAGCTCGGCAACACTGCTTCCACACTGTTCACTGGTTACAGGGAAAATTTACCCCGAGTCAGTCCGGTCCACCTGTATTTCATGTTACGATGGCCCCCAAAACGCCACAAAAGGGTGTATTCTCTGCCTTAAATCAGTCAGATTGTTTTGTTTGGCCAATTCGGATTGGACGAACTACAAGGAAAAAAGAGAGGTAAAGCTTGGAAGATTTTTCAGTGAATCTTGCCAACTCCTCACTCCTGATAATGTCAAAGGATGAAGTTGGGCTCGAGCAGAGCGTTAATAATGCATGTACAGATGGGCTGACAAGTTGTCAAGAGAGGTGGATGAAGCGATGGCAAAGTTCATGCCTTCATAGCTTCATCTTGTGTTCTTCCCCATTAGGGAGGGGGAGACGGCAGGAGGAAACGTGAGGAAGGATAAAATACACGCACACATATCTGCGTACATTTGAGCACTTAAAGTGAGTCTCTGGCGCCGCAGAAAGTGAAAGAAGAAAAATACTACACGCGTATCCAAGTTACTTCTCAGAGTAAGGTTTGAAACCGTTTCATTTAGGCCTCACTTCAACGCATGTGTGTGCACACTTCGTTTAGTCGGTTAGAGAGCAAGATAGCAGGCGAGGGTATACAAGGTGAGAAAAATATCTTTCGCAATTTTCCTGTCTTTTGTTTGAACTGTCACTCCAACATGGGGAATGAGAAATGACTTTTCCTGTGTGTGCATCATGAGAAAAACAGAAGCATCCACTCATTGTCCACTCCACACTTCTAGGGCGCGATATATTTTGACTTCTCTTTGGAGAATTCGGCAGGTGGAGCTTACATAAAGACCAAATGATTCCTTGATGTACCCCAAAGACGGACATATAACTCGCCTTCCTTCTAGACCTCACCGAAAGCATCCAGGACAACCGGAAGTGAATGGTCAATGGGAAGAGGAAGACGAAAACTCTCATCTCCCCTGAATTTCTCCTGGTGCTTCCCAGACCTCAAGTGGTTATCACCTAACCTTGGTATTTGACAGTCAAATGACAAACGTATCACCATAGAAAAGAGAAATGATCAAAGTCCAAAAGATGTTCGCTTGGATGAACCTGTTCGATGGAAAGCGGGCAGACTGAACCGGTCTCGTGGCCGAGACGGCACCATCGATTCCGGTGGAGGAGGGATTGAACGACACTGTCTTCCCCTAAGGTCTGTTTAAATTTATGATAAAAGGAAGGTGTCATTGTTCATTGGCTATTACAGTTGGTGTAGATGGCACGAATAATCATACCATTTTGGCAGAGTATCCTGAAGGAATGTAACTGCATGATTTCCAAGGCGGTCAACTTGTCAAACTAGATGATAAATTAATTGAAGTCGAACGCGATAATTGAAGGGCTTACATAGGCTGTACAACAAACTAAGACGCGTTATTCACATTGAATTGACTAGATGCGCACTCACATTCGTGGTTATTTCGCCTTCGTTGTAGACTGGTGACCTCTCAGGTCACCCAGCCTCAGGGGAGAAGTCAACCGCAATCGACACCAAACGGCATGGTGAGGCAGCGAGACGAGGGCCACAGATGGAAGAGGCCTGAAGGCAATGCAAATTTTTGAGGAGGACAAAATTTGACTTAACTGTCTGCAGTCCAGTCTCCAACGTCTCTTTTTCTTATTTGTTGGACAGCTGTGAAGTATTCCTTCAAGCATTTTTATTCGAAAAAAGGAATTTTCCACTTTCTCTCACAAAATAATATTTAACTATCGATAAGTAGTTTGTTAGGCACTTATGCGGAATGGAGGGAGCGAAACCTATCACTGTCAAATGTTAGCACTTTTTCCTTTCCAGGTAGATGTCAAATCCGTGATTTTCAAGGCCCCAGCCCAACCGCGCACAACAGGGGAGAAGGAGGGAGAGGAAAGAAAGAGTAAGCTTGCGCTAGAAATTTACGACGAATATATTTTCTTTCTCTTTTTGCCACCTTGATTTTTTACGGACGATAAGTTTTGCCCTCCCGCACCTCCATTTTCGCCTCCGCCGCCGACGCAACCGCCTCCTCTGCCTCCGCCTTTTGGCGTATTCGTGGGGTTCATCTCCAGTTGTTACATTTCCGATTGTGATTTGCGCATGATTAGTGCGCACTCACCTGTAACTTGGCACACAGAGAGCCTGATCAAGGTTACTTTAACAAAATCAGAGCTTCTGACTCTGTGGTTTCCCACGTTAGCTTGTCTTCACCTTTCTCCACTACTTCCACCTCCTCCTAAGACGTAACAACAATGTGTCCAGAGAGTAGTAGGCAATCACGGCATCCATCCACTAACTCACTCATCCACCAGCAGCCTCGCCTGAAGGCTAATCCTGCCATGTAGGCACGTCAATTACTCACTGCTGGAACTCACCCTGACTTTTGCGCCTCCGTTTTAAAACAACAGGGAATAAAATTGCACCAAAGTCTACAAAATTTAAAGGTTAATTTGATTTTTTTGCATACACAACTATAAATGACAGAAATGGCGCTCTAATTGTGTTTTCGTATCACCGCATTGCCTTCGATCCTTTCAACCACAGGAGACCTCATTTCACGGAAAATCTCTTGCCAATCAGTCGGGAGTCAAATGCACTTAATCTTTTATGCCAAGTCTACGGTCTTGTCAGTTTCGGCTACCATCATAACGCTACAACCCTCCCAACTTGCTAACTTTCTTCCTACCCTTCTGGATTGCAAAGCAATAAACAATTATTTTCAGACTGCTGCATCTTATTATCTCTACATGCAGATCCTAGCTTGCGGACGCTGTTACCTACTTGTTCAACCAATAAAAGCGGCTACCCAACTAGACGCGGGAGTTGGTAACAGAATGTAAGACATTTTACCCAACGAAGCAGCAAATTTTTGGAATTAATCAGTAAACAGAAGTGGCGAAAAAATCTCCTCAATTGTTTTTTCCTTCATCCGCCAAATTTTTTGCTGTCTCCTCCTTCTTGATTGTATCCATCTCATTCCACAGGTTTTTCTCACCTGAGAGAATTTGATGTCCTAGTGAGTACTTCTCTTTTTCAGTCCTTTTTCCCTTTTTTTCCTTAATTACATAGATTCTTCAGTGGCTGCAGTTTTTTGTCTACCACCGTCTTCGTTTCGAGATCACTAACACCCACACCCCTCCCCAATCCAACCCAGATCCTCTGTGCTCAGACAACACATTCTTTCAGGCTGGCGTCGCACTAGACCCCCAGGACTAACCTCTTTTTGGGGAATTTCCTGTCCCGTAAAAGAAACACCCTTCTCCACACCCCCCTTCTCCCAATTCACTCCGAAAAAAATGTATCTTCTCACAGCAAAATATTTAACTCAGGAGAAATAAGTGCTCGAGCACCCACCCCGTCCAGACGGAGTTAGCGCTCAGTCAAGTATGAAGTGGTAAATTTTTTTGCTGTAGTATTCCTGTACTGTATCGACGCCTCCACTTTCGCTCCTTCTCCCTCCCCAGGCATCCACCACCCGCTCCACTACTACACCATCACTCCGTCCGCTTCAAAGCCAAACAAGCACACATACGCACACAAAAACCATCATCTTTTTCCCACGGGTTTTACAATATCTTTTTCCCGTCTGGTTAAAAAATGAAGGGAGGGGAGATGGTGAGCGAGATGCTTAAATGGCGTGAAATTTGCTAACTCCCACCATTTTTAGAGCAAAAACTTGGTAGCAATGAAGGCATTTTTTGTAAATTAAATCATTTTTTTGGGAGGGTGAAGATGCAGAGTTGGACTAAATAAAGTGTAAGTTTTAAAGGTGTTTCTCTCTCCCCTCATCCCTTCTAATTGCGTTCCATCCCAGTGACGATTTTTACACAGGCGAACTCCGATACCCCAGAGCCCTTCTTGACGTTAGCCGATTTACCAGTCCCAAATGTCCTGGCTGTGCCTAAGGAAGAAGTGCTGCCTAAGACAATTTCCTTTACAAATTGCAAGGATGAGAGCCCCTCCCAGCATCACGCCCCATTGTGCAATGCATTAACAGAGCCACTTCTGAGGAGTGATGTCCTATACCAGATAAGGATTTATGTCATAAGATGGACCCCGAATCGAGGGGAAGGTGTGGTGGAAGGCGGATTGGTGGGCGACTACCGGCGTCATGTTGATTCCATTCTCCGCATATTTTGATTGGCCAAGCACGTCTCAATGACCTTGCACTATGGAGCCTCCTCATAAATGGCAGCTTTTAGCATCCATCGGTTATTTCAACGCGTCAAAAGTTCACAAATGTAAGATAGTTGGACCATGAGGTCAACGAAAGAAATTGAGAGGCCCCTACACCTCGAAGTGTTGTCCAGTTCTAAGTCACTTTTCCCAATTATTCAGCCAGAATAAGAATACCTCCTCAGCGATACGTCAATAAATTCCTCTTTCCATATTAAGGGAGTTTTGATCATCAGCCAATGGCATCAGCAAAATCAGAAAGTTTTGTAGGCTTCAAAACCTAAGTTGCACACTATTTTTCATAGATGACTCCCTCACCCAATGAGAAGGCAGCGAATTCAAGGTCACACAAATTGTCTCAACCCCTTCTTCACTCATTTCGGCATAGATATCAATAATGTTACAAATTTATGAGTTGATGCTGGTGAAAATGGGGTAGAATTTCTATATTTCAAAAGTAAACTTCACTAAATAAATTGTCCCAAGTTGTTTTCTTCCTATTCCCCTCCTCCAGTTTGGTGAGATTATCCTCTGGCCAAGTTAGCTGATGTGGTCAAAACCACAGGGGAGGTAGTCTCTATAATTCATTTACAGCGAGAGAAGAGAGGATGAAGAAGGTAAAAAAAAATATGTGTACACTATTTGCTTCTCATCTCATAGTGGAGTGAGAATGAGAGAAGGGCTTAATTTGGGGCGAAAAGTGTGCAACACAGGGATGTCACCTGGATGTGTCATGTGTCATGCCAGTGCATCATAAGCAAGGTCACCAAAATGTGGAATCTTGAGGCGACTGACTGGTCAATTGCTTCTGGAGGGCATTAGATTTGCATTTTGAGGAACTTCAGTCGTGCCAATCATCCGGTAGGCAACATACCAACCAGCAGGTCGACAGCCAAATAAGCCTTCACTGACTGACTATTGCCTTTATCAAACTCCCTACCTCCCTCCCTTTTCTCGGTCATTATGAGCAGAAAGATGATTGTTGTAAGAGTCAGAGGGCAGTTTGGTGGAGGTGTATGCCATGCCTCCTTCACGTGAGGACGGCTTTTAGTCACATCTCATGTCCTCAATCGCAGCTCCCCTCTGCACTCCACTCCCATATTACCGCTCTGTAGCTTCTGTCCGCGTCTCACACACACAACTCCTGTTGTTTGGCCGTCTAATGGTAGGCATGGTTGTTGCACAAGATCGTCTTTCACACTGGTGGTTAAAGTGTTCCTGTTTATCCCACGTCTGTGTACATGTTTATGTGGCGTTTCCACCACCCACCAGCCTCATGTCTACGTGCAGCTTGCACGTGGTCGTCAAGTCAGCTCTACCTACCTGAGGGAAACAGCCAGGGAGAGGTGGGGGGGGGGGGGAGAAAGGGGTAAGGAGAGAGGTTTTGAGGGGGTTTCCGCGAGCATCTCTCGTCTTAGTGAAGCGCGAAAGGTGCTCCCGTGTACCTCGACTTTCAAACCACCTCTCTATTATAGCGATTTATAGATTTCCTTCCTCGATCCTGGTCTTTAATGGCTATCTCCACCACACATTGGTTAAATAGCCCTATGCTACACACAAGACGCGTATACTTTCTCATTTAAATCACACTTTTGAAATATTTTACGCCTGATTATGGTGACACTAATATGCTTCATTAAGCAACTGTTCAACTGATCTTATTACCTTTGAAAATGCTGTTATTATTGAAGGATACAACACCTGAATCTATCCCGATTAAAGTCGTCTATGTTCCTAACCCTGCCCCCTCCCCGCTTTCATACTTATCGAAGAAGTAGTAGTAATTTTTTATTCCGACAAAGATGGAAAGTCTAGAATCCTCTGAAACATAATTATTTCATTTTGAAGAAACACAAGTATCAATGGTTGGGCAAAATCTCTATAAAATGGAGTTCTTACTGATCCGTTGATTTTTTGAATTAATTTGAGAGTTTTGAATTCTTTTGAAAAGAGAAATGAAACATTGGACCGTATTTCGTTATAAATAGGTATTTATATACGCGCGAGACGAGCGTGGCGCCTGTTACTTCTCCGACTCCAGGGTATCAAGGGTGAGGCCTTCCACGCCGACGTCTCAGCTTGTTGTCTAACAGGTATGAACAAGATGAGGGGCGAGGGGGAACGGAGAGGCCATGGTTAACCGAGTCCTAGCCTCGCGTAAACACAGTGGGAACATGACATTTGCTTCACCGCACAGAACCGATCTGGGGAGTGAGTACTTTAGGATGTCCTCGTGACTCACTTTAAACAATTTTAAAGTAATTTCTTAAAGTTATCTCATCGTTGAAAGGCATTAAAAAGACAAAATAAAGGTTTTTAAGGAGCCAGTGAAGATTATTTATCATACAATTTCCTACCCTTCCCATCCCCCTGCTCCTCCTCAATCCTAAACAGTTTTTTCCCTACGAGATCAAAATTTTACTAATTTGTGTTTAGAATGAGGCATTTTTAACCCCTTTAATTCACTCTTTTTTGAGGACCTGTACGCAGTAATTATACGTGATTAATAGCCTGTCACAGTCATTAATTGTGAGTGAGACCTCATCTCGGCTCCCTAGGCGTCCGTTGCAGCAATAATTAAGCAGTGATCTGAAGACTTTCCTCCATTACCGGGTTGCTAGTTACATCCTGGAAAGTTGTGTCGGCAGCAGAAAAAATTAGAGACGAGGAAGACAAGGTATATCTAGTCCGCAGATTAATGTGTGTGTTCTGCATGTCAAAGGGGATAAAAAGGGCTTTTTAGGGGGTTGCATTTGCCGTTACTATGTTGACTTGGCAACGCTAAGGTGTAAAGAATGGAGAGGAAGGCAACAATTAGCAGGACTAGTGGACCTCTGACATGCCTGCCCTTCTGAACAACTGTTCCCACTAGGTGGCCCTGAGTGTCAAAGCCATTCACAAACCTCAGAGAGGAGAATGCGAAAGTGAGTCACTTTTTCTCGACCGGTGCTGGATCCACGTTCTGCCCCAAAGACCAGAATTAAAGGCATCCAATCCACTGTGAAGCTACCATGACAATCACAAACTGAAGGCAAAGTCAAATCCTCAGGCTAAACAGGCTAAATCTGCAGTCTCGTTCACTCTCATGGTGTCGGGGTCATCGCCACACCTCAAAGCCATGTCCAAACGCTGGGAGGCAGATTGAGTCCAAATTCCTGACCGGGAGGGCATTATTGAGACCCTATCACCTTCAAAGACATAATACCTTCTTAAAAATCCGTGTTATCACTCCTGAATCACAAAACAGAGGCGGAGGACCCTAATGATGGTTGACGGTGAAATTTACCAGAGAAAATCACTTTTTGTTTTTTCAGGGTGAGTTTATTTTTTCCCAAAAAGCAAATAAACCTTCCTTTTAAAATCCTGCTCAAATTGGATGCCTAAGTACCATAAGTTCCCCTGTCTTTATTCAGTACACTATTAAATAAGTCCTTAATTCCCCTCTACACACCAACAACTCAACTGGCCAACCACTCTCTACTGATTCCGTGTCTCCACTTTGAGAGATTTTGTTTACCAAACCGTCGGATGCTTTCGTATTCACCATCAGAGGTGTTGTTTCACATTGTTCCCCCACCCTACCCTCCCTCCATACCACCTATAGTAAGAATTCAAACGTTTTGTTCCCCAGTCCAGCCTTCCCACCGCTTCCCCCTCCCTCTCCTAAAAGAGGGGAAGTCTTATTGATTCAGGCTAAAAGTTTCGCTTATTTCTCCCCTTTTAGTGGGTAACTTAATCTACCTAAATGAGTGAGTTATTCATCTCTACCGCAATTTTATAATTAACTGAGTGGATACAATCTAATTTTTCGCCTTTTGTCCCTCACATTTTTTCTTCGTGGACCTGAGCGCTACAACATCCGAGTCAAAGTAGAGATGCACTTTCACTGGCCAAAATCAACCAAAAAAGTAACATTTCTTTTTTTCTAAAAAAAATCGGGGGCTGGGTAGAGGGAGGTAGAGACCGAGAGACGGGGAGTGAGGTGGGGCAGTGGGGCAGTGGGTCGGGGTTGGAGGAGGAAACAAATAAAGAAGAAATATCGCATCTAATAATAATGGAATAACTTTCGTCCAGTGTTGCTTTCCTTTTGCACGCTGATATTTTGTACAAAATTTCATCTGCCATGCCAAAGATGCAAATACAGAATTAAAAATAAGGTTATTTCAGTAGTTTTGTTAGCAGTATATTAACGACAAAAGCATTAATTTCATTTTTGATTGGTGTTTGCTTCAGAGCTATGGAATGCTCACCCTTTGTGAATCGGTCAATAGAAAAGGAAGCGTTGGAGGCACTGCATCATCTCTACATCTCGGTGATGACAAAATCATTATCATTTACCACTTTCCAATTGTATTTTGACGGTGTGACAGTCACACCCTCAGAGATGACCACATATTCGGTGGGAGTGGAAGAGGCGGGAGGAAGAACAGCGACACTGACAATGACAGGCACATTCTTGACACTACCCATTTCCATTGGAGATGATCCAGCACTGCTGAATGCGATTGAGCAGGTGGGAATTCCAACCACCGAGAGGGGAGATGACGGAGGTGGTGGGCCTAGTGGCGGCGACGGTGGTTGAGTAGGTGGCTGCATTGATACAATCTCTGGATCTCGTCGTTCTAGTAGCACCTCGTGAACCGGTGAAGCGATAGTGGAACTCCAACTACGTCGCTGATTGGACTGTAGTTCCAGGGAATTTGAGGATTTTTGACAGAAGGAGCGACTTCCACTTTGCAGCCGTTTGCACGAGACAAAGGAGATGATGGCAATGAAGAAGAGGAGGGTCAAAACCCCGACAGATATACCAATAATGTAGATCCTATTCTCCATACTGGAGGAGGTGCTTTGTACCTCGGGGTGTTCGACCACCGCGTTGAACGACGAGGCTTGGACTGGGTCCACTCCATCATTTTGAAGGTTATTCGAGCCTCCCACCGGATTGGATTGAATCATTTGCACATCATTGAAGGGTCTGTCTACCAGAGAGATGAGAAGATGAGCTGTCGACTCTAGTGATGGCTTTCCTTTGTCTGTAGCAACCAGATCCAACCGATAGGGCACCGTGGTTTGATTTGGCAGAGTCTGTTTGACACTCAGCTTTCCAGTCTGTGGATTGATGGAGAAGAGGTGGCTTCCATACACGGAATGCGTGAGCTGATCGCGTAGAAGTCCCAAAGCAATAATATTTCTTGGTTGGGGCAATATTTTGTACTCCACTCCCCCATTTAAAGCACCAAAGTCGGCATCGAGGGCTTGAACCCGGGAGATGATGGCATCAACTTGAGCAAAAAGACTAACCGAGATGTGGTAGTCAGTAGGCGAGGGGAATTGCCAAACCGGCTGATTGTCGTTTATGTCTACTAGATTGACACGAAGTAGGGAGATCGAACTCTCCTCCCCGTCGGAGACAGAGATAAGTAGATCCAACCAATTAGATTGTTCCCTATCCAACCGCCCGGTGACCAGTAGATCGCCTTTTTTGGTCACCTCGAGGGGGGAAACCTTTAACCTCTCAACTTTTTGCGAATTTATGGGAGCATAGGCTCCGGCCAGAGAGAAAATAAATCCACCAGTAGTGTTGGGAGTGTCAGCATCAATGGCTACAAGTTGATGGATGCGGAATCCAATTTCCACCTCCTCTTCCACTTCCACAGCGAAGCAGTCGACAGTTTGATTGATCGATTCAATGATGGGAGAGGTAATCTTCTGGCACATCTTGTTCTCGACAGCCTTCAGGGAGGTTAAACGAGGTTGGTTGTCATTCACATTTAAAATCTCCAAGATGACTGTTGCAGTGGCAGTTGGTTGACCTCTTGGATGCGTTCTTCGTTCACCAGCTGAAACCGTAAAAGAAATCGAGGTACTCGTTTCGTAGTCTAAAGGTGATGTCAGCACCAGAGTTCCACTACCAGGCTCTACAAATATCTGGTCATTTTCGAGGCTTGTCGACATTTGAATACACCTTCCGGTATCCACATCACTAACTGCCAGATCCATCAATTTTGTGCCAACTTTTGCATCTTCTCTCACAGATATTCGGTACACTTCCGTGGAATCAGGAAAGATAAATTTTGTGGGATACTCGTCAACATCTCGCAGGGCAACGTAGACTGTTGCCTGGGTCTCTAGAGGCTTGCTTCCTGAATCTGCACAAGTGATCTTCAAGGCCAGAAAACCCGCCACCCCTTTACACCGATCTGCGTCAATTGGTTGAATAAGATGTCGCAGCACTACAGCATCTTCTGCATCCAAGGGCTTGATGCCAATTAGCCGATAAACGTTCATCTGCGGTGAAAGCTGGTTTACTTTGGTCAATTCAAAAGCCCTTGTCAAAGGTGACTCATCCAGATGACAGGTGCACAGGGCATTACTCCCTTCGTCCTTATCTGTGACGGTAAGGTAGGCCAAGACAGTTGGATCCATCACTTCCTCTTGATGGTCCACAACAAATTCCCCTGCAACAGTAGCATAGGTCAGTGTAGAACCATTAATAAATGGTTTCAACTCAATAATGGGCCGGTGATTATTCACATCAGCTACAAAGATGACAACCAGTGCAGTGGCATGTTTGCTGGCAGGTGAGGTGGAGTTGACACCTTCTGTAGCCTCAACCATGAAGGAGTACTTTTTAGGTTCAAGTTGGGGGGATTGGAGAAAGATCCGACCACTCCTTTCATCCACTGCAAAGGGAAATGGTTTAATTGATGACATTTTACTGTTTTGCAGGGCGTAGGAAACATTTCCAAAGGGTGGAGAGTCATTGTCAACGGCCTCCACGGTGAGGATCGTCGTTCCAACTGGCGTGTCCTCATTAATCACCGCATTGTAGGTGGAATTCAGGAAGGTGGGTGCATGATCATTGACGTTTTCAATGTGGACTATGACACGGATGGAAGAACAGAGGTGTTCCACACGGCGATCTTCACAGGCTTGTAGAAAAAATGTGTAGAGTGGAACACTTTCAAAATCGAGTGGTGCCGAGAGGCAGAGCTTGGGTTCTCCGCCTCTAGAGAGCAGATAGAAAGGAAGATTCTCACCAATCAGATGATAGGTGACAGGCGAAAGGGAGGATTTTAAGTCCGGATCCACAGCAGTGGGTAGATCTACAGCAGTCTCTTCAATTGTTGCAGTTTCAGGTAGACTTAAAGCCAACTCTTTAATAATTTGACCACGATGAAAGAACAAAGGCGGTGAGTCATTAATGTCATCGACAATGAGACGGAGTGAGATAAGGTACATTTGATTGATTGAGATGAGGAGGGAGATTTGACATTCTTGAATCACTTCACCTACACCCTGAAGGGGACAGATCATCTCACGATCGAGAGTGGTTGGACTCTCTCCACTGGTGTAAATATCCCCGGTAGTGATATTGATATGTACAAAAGTAATCCATTCTTCTGGTGGCGGTGATTCTACACTAATTGAGCGTACCTCCTGCCTAGGCAATGCAATGCCTTGGAGAAGGTTGCCAATCAACTTGTTGGCCTCAGAGTGCTCAGTCACATGGAATGTCAACTCGACAAATTTTGCCTCACCAAGACAGGCAATCCAAAGCAGTACAACCGCCGGGAAAGAAACGGGAGAAGGACGCAGAATTCTGACTGGCATGGACGCGGTGGTAATGGAGCAAGAGACGGAAAAGGAGGACGGGGAAGAGATAATCTACACTGTGCCATGGAAACAAACCAATCCTGACTGAGATGTGGAGAGGTGCATGACCGAGGATGAAGGACACTAAAAAGTGATGCAAGGCTCGTTCATTCTCCAAATACTCCACCTCGGACGGTGATTTTTAGCTCTCTTCATTTGTTACCCAATGTACTGGAGGGGGATTTTAAATTTGATTGGTTCCTGCGGGGAGGATTATCTCATTGGTCTGTAAGGACCAATCAAATGGTCGCTAGAACTGCACCAGGGTTTTATATCACTTCGCTATTCCTCTTTAACTGGATTTAATGATATCTCCCGTTTTTTATAAGAGTAACGTCAAGAGGATGGATTCCCTCCTTGTTTTTAACAAAAACGCAGATTGTTTTTAGAAAAGGAAAATGTCGGACTTGACACGGAATGCCACTTGATAATGCAAGGCTTTGGAACTGACAAAACCACTAATTAGTGTCAGATAAGAAAAAAGCACCAGATCATCAAGGAAATGTTGTGGTTCTTCTTTTTTGGCTGTTGGTTTGGCAACTCGTATCTGGGGGGGGGCAGGGGGCAGGACTCCACTCCCAAAAAAGCTAGTGGTGAATTGAAAGAGCCAGTTGCGTTAGGTCTGCATTTTGATAATCCCTCTCCCGCCCGTAAATTTGCTCTCTTGCTACTCTCCCTCATTCTAGCTTATTTTGTTTTTTAAAAAAATCTATGGGCGAATCACATGCCTTTAAGTGGGAGTTCTGGCGTAAGCGTCCTCTATTGGTGGGGTGCCATAGGAAATGAGACCGTTTAATCAATTATGAGGCCTCGTATTTTTTTGAATTGTGGTGAACCTCAGAACCCCTTTTCTTTAAAAAACTTTCTACAATGCGTAGAGAAAAAACAGCTGTCAAAAGCATTAAAGTTGCCAGACTATTTAAATCCCATTTGTAGCTTTTAAGTAAAGGTCCATGAAGTGGCATGGGGAGATCGCGGAGGCCGCCTTGGACATTTGCTGTGTCTAGAACATCGGCGCGGAGTTTACGACAGCTTCGGGCCTTCCCACCGGATTCCAAACCCCAAAAACAACAACCGCCTTGCCTAAAATTCCACCAATCCGTAAAAATGGGGCAAATTTTTATTCAGGAAAAAGAAGTCGCTTTTTATCTACAGCGTAGAATATCATCAGAATTTTTAAATGAACACTATACAAATGCTGATATTATTAAGCGCAAATTTTTAAAATTGTTTTGGAAGTGATAATTTTGCGAATTCCAGACTTTTGTTTATAATTTGTCATGATCCTTTTTTAGAAAAGGGAGTGGGTAAATAATGCTTGCACGAAATTATTTTGTTTTTAAATCTGTAGGCTTTGAAGCACGATGAGGGTGCTGTATGCTAACCTTCCCAAAGAAAGAGGGCGTCGAGCATGAAAAAGACGAGACAAATTATTTGGCCTGTTTTAAACCAAGTTGCGTCGTTTTTAATGTGACCGCGCATTGTGAAGGTGGATTGGTTAGTTCGCATCGCGATGCTTATTTAAATAAAGGGAAATGAACAGGAGCAAATCGACTTTTTTATTTCCCTTTAATGTGGACGCTTTGAATAATGTAAAAGACCCTTTTCCAACGGTGAGAGGTGCTCCCATTTAGCATTCTAAAAATCAAGGCTGGGGATTAAAATGGCAGGTTTTATCAATCACAAAATATCCACACTGCCACTCCAACTTCCTGCCTAGAGGCGGATTATTTCCCTTAGAAGAAAAAAACTAGCAGTGCTTGGTAGAAAAGAACGCATTTTTTCTTAGCAGAAAGGAGACACTTACTCTGGTCATACTTGAGAGTCTTCCTTTCCTGCTGGTAACTTCCTACGCGATTTAGGTGTCATCTTTTTCGGCAATGCACACAAGTTGAGTAGGTCTCAGAGGTATGGAGGGAGGACTTTCAGTCCCAATTATTTGTACAAATCAGAGTCACTTTCACCTCTCTTCAATTGGCCCATCTGGACACAAATCTACCACAAGTAGGCATGACTGATGGGTCATGAAGAATGAAGGTGAAGGCGATTCCCGCACATCCATTTGTGAAACTTTTAGTGCCCTATAAACCCAGCTCCCCCTCATAGAGGAGGGGAGGATTCTTCCTCCGTGATTTACCATCTATCAATTAGGGGCAAAACTATGAAGAGAAAGAAAGAAAGACAGGAAGAGAGAGAGCTTGTGGTGAGCAAAGAGATGGCAGTGTGTGTGATATAGAGTAAGCAATAGCAGGTGGACTTAAGGCTTCCCTTCTTGATAACCACATAAATTGACGGCGACGGCTTTAGGCAACCGGATCGGATCGTCTTTTGAGTGGTTTATCCACCCCTTGTAATTGTTTTCTAAAAGAAGGAAAACAATGAGAAAAATGATTTGTAAGTAAAAACAGAGTCCAGACCTATCAAATAAAGTGCTTCGACAGGCAAAATAGATTCCATGACTACAATCCAGTGATCTGTAAGGTGATTTTTGCCAACAAAAAAAGATTAACGAAAGAAGGTTACCTGATCTCAAACAATGCACTCACTTTTGAAAGTATTTCATGCTATTGAAAATATTCTTGTTTATTCCAATTGACGGTAAAGTCATTGCTTTTAAAGTACTAAAACTGGGTATGCATAATTTATTTTTATTTTACAGCGTCGGCGCTATTTTGCGAATTCTAACATAGCCAGCCTAATTTCCAAAAAAAGGTAAAGGAACGATATTTAACCGCGAATCTATTAAACATTCATTATGGCTGAAACTAAGCAGAAAACTTCAGTAACTTTCCCTTTTTTTAACCCCCACCTGGATCGATAGGCAGGTTCAGGTATATTTAACCATTCTCGGACTGGTTTTATTCTTTACTCTTAACTTGGAGAATTTTAAGAGCTTATACTTTATGCTATCAAATGACTTCTGTTTTATCATTTTCTCGTGAATTTAAGAGTGTAACTCATTTGGGTTATGAACAGAACACATTGGAAGAGGGAGAAGTTGGAATAGTTGCAAGACCGTTTGACAATCGGCTAAAGAAGTGGAAATGCAAGTAGCTCTTTTGAATGAGCATCCATTTTAAAATTAAGTGACATGGTGGCCTCCCTTTTTCTTCTACAAGTGGGTTCAGAGGTTGGGAGATGAGATTAGCCACACACGCACACACAAATACTATAATGCATGATTACCTTTGAATGCCAAAAGCTTTAACTCAACCGAAAGGGCGATTCACTTTCCAACGAGCCATTTAACTTCTTCCATCTGCCCTTCTGGCATTTCGATTGGAAAGGCAGTTTGACACATGCATTCGCTGTCACATCGGGACGAAGATGGACGTCAACCTATCTACAGATTACACCACAACCAGAGCGAGACTAATTGGTGAAAATCGAGAATATGGAGAGTGGTTCACTCGATTTCTGCGAGGTGTGTCATTCAACATTTAAAGTGGAGGAGGTATCACGGTGTGTTGTCTATTTGGGTGCCATTGAGTGCTCCAATAGGCAATTTGTGGTGCTTCGGCACCTCTTCATCCCTAGAATGTAGTGGTCTGCATAGGAGATGTAGTTATTCACTCTCCCGATGGTCAGCAGCAACTTTCTTATCCCATTTAGTCAGATCAGATAGAAGAAAGCCACACAACGCTAGATATCTTACCTATTACCACCGAGACTGACTCTGGAAAATATTGCCTAACATCATACCGATTTTTGCTTCTGTGGGTAAAAGGAGGTCTGCACCTCCTTTAAAATGACCAAAAAGTTGAGACACAACAGAATTCTATAACTAAGACGAGGCCTGTCCGGGGGAATTCGTCCTCAAAATCTCTCCCTCTCGCAAGTAAACTAAATCAGCACCACCAAGCTATCCTTACTTTTGCCTTGATTGAACCCGTATGGAGAAATGGGAATCGACTCTCTACTTCTCCCTCCGTCTTGCTTCTCCTCTCCCGCCTCCCCTTGGCTCTGTTTCCCTCAGGTAGGTAGAGCTGACGTGGCGACCACGTGCAGGCTGTACGTAGACGTGAGGCTGGTGGGTGGTGGAAACGCCACATAAACACACGTACACAAGCATGGGATAAACGGGAGCAATTGAATCTCCAGTGGGAAAGACAATATTGTGCGACAACCATGCCTACCATTTGACAGCTGCTTGCATATGCTGAGATGCAGAGAGAAGTCACAGGGTGGAAATGCGGGATGTGAGGGATGGGAGTGGAGTGGAGGGGGGAGCTAGGATTGACTTCACAAGATGTGACTGGGAGCTGTCTTCGCTTAAAGGAGGCATGGCACACGCCCCTGACTTTCACAACAATCACCTTTCTGCTTAGAATGACCGAGAGAAGGGAGAAAAGTAGAGAGTTTGATAGAGGGAAACACAACTGCCAGTTAACAAAGGCTACCACGTGAAAGTATTGTCTCCCGAGTTAGCAAATCAGTCAATTAGCTCGTGACCTCCGCATATTTGGCCTCTGGTCAAATATACATGTCACACTCTTGTGCCACTATTTGGTGAAATTAGGTGGCAGGAAAATAGTACGTATATTTTTGATAATAAAAGAAAGCTTTGCCTTTTTCTTCTTCTCCCTCAACTGTAGCCGTGGTTTCGATCACTACCCATCTACGTTAGCACTTAAGTGAGTCAACTTGACATTCATTTTTCTCCACTTGGAAACCATGTCTGGCGATTAAAGCTGACCATTTTTTGCGCGCCCGTCAAAAATGTCACAGCCACAGGAAAAATAGGGACATGTGAAATTTCTAACAATTCCCCTCGAGTGGGCATAAAAGCGTGTCCAGAATTTCACATACTTCTCAAAACAATTAGAAACTTCTTGGGCATGGACCAAAAAACTTAATTGAAAATATAAAATGCATAATGAAACATCAAATACCTCTATATGTTTGACGATTGGAAGTACCTACCTAAATAAGGTTGCCTTTGGGGTTTAAGTAGTATTACCCAGAGGGAATTTTTATGGAAGAATAAGTAACTTAGGTCCCCTTTTTTCCGATAATGGGTGACCAAGGCAGTTTTTTGCGTCTGTACGCTACTTATACCTCTCTATACCGATTCATGTCAACTATCAGAGGGAGAAAGAGCAGACTGGTAGGCATAACTCCATCGGTGTTTACGACGGCACAGTTGAACGCTCTGTTGGTATCGACGTTCTATTCACCATCCCCCCACGTTCTGAAAACGGAACAGTAGTGCAGTTCGGCTGCCTCACCAATCTTCCTGAAACTCGCCTGCAAAGCTGCGGAAGTCTGACGTGAAGCAACCTGCCACCAGTATTTGGTGCGATTAAGGGATCAACTAATCTGTGGCCGCATTGTGGAGGTGGATAAGTGAAATTGGGGTTCAACTTAGATACCATGCACAGCAGGTGTGAATGCCACCCACAATGGCCTTTGATTCTACTAGACTGACTTATGACGCAAACTGACTTTTGTCTTACCCTACTATGTCATTCTCTAGCCACCCTCATTCCTCCCACCCAAGGTGCGCACAGCATCAATCTCTTACCCAGGCTGGGACCGTCAGCGTTCGATTTGTCGATCAGAGGAAGGCCAATCACCCATTCCACCTTCCCACCACCACTGAGGAATGGTTTAAATTACTTACTAGGGGAGGATAGAAGGAAAGAAAGTAATCCAAGTCTAATTTATTTATTTACCACCAAACAGTAAGGCAAATTCTTGTCAAGTTGGGTAGGAGAAGGCGAGTGGGATGTAGAGTGGGGTGGAAAGAATGTCAACTGGTAGAGAGAAGAAACTGCGGCGTATGAAAGAGAAATCGGGGAATAAAAAAGAAGGTAAGAGGTAGCTAACAGTTGCGTAGCGTAGTGAAATATTTTTCTGCCTTTAGTCTGTGCAAAATCCGCACTGCAAAGTAGACAATATGAATAGCTGGCCTATAGGTGGGGGCATCTGTACTGTCGCCTACATCATCAATTCGACAATATCTCAAGTTCGTTCCAAAGTTTAGTGCGTCTCCCTTTTTTTTGGAAAGATAGAAACTACACTATCACTTTTTTGGTTCGGAAATCATTCAATTGTGGTTCACGTCAAGTTGGGACTGGAGATCTCTTAGAGTTGTATATAAACTTGGCGGTATTGCGTCGCATGATAAGTGCCAGGTAGACACTAATTGGTCACTATGTGCTACATGCTGTACAGTTTCGTGTCAATCAAGGCGGAGGCGATGAGGCATTCGGTCAAAAGTGCTGACATGAAGCCTACCAATGCCTTAGAACAAGACGGTTTCTTACAACCGTCTTTATAGAAACATTATCAATTGGATAAGTCTTCCGATAATAAGAAAATGCAGTAAGTGGTCGTGTCATGTCAAAGTCCAAGCGTGACTTGAATACGCAGTAGCTTTTCCACAGAACCTATGGAGAACAAGGTAAGAACAAATAAGAAATAAAGATTAGTATTTTACCGAATAGAAGAGGAGTAGGAGAGGTGTTGAAGCACTTTATAATGAGGCAGTTATTAATGCCCACTTGGACAAATTCCCATTCCCACAGTTAATAAAAGGCCAGCCCTGAAATCATGAGAAAGAAAATCCGTAAAGGAGTTTTTTAGCCAAAAAAAGTCAGTGACAATGTCACTAAAAAATTTGCCAAAAAGGGCAAATTTTTTAATAGGAAGGGGGCTAGGGCAAGAGAGGGACGAGAAGAAAAATGGGAGGAAAAGGAGACCCCTTCTTTAAGGCGCAGGCCTATTTATATGGTTTTTATAAAATGAAAAATGTAAAGTGCTTCATTAATGTAAAGGCTTTTTCTCAATTATTCTCCTTCTCCCCTGTTGCTTTCTAGGATCAACGAAGGGGGAAATATTTCCACAAAATCTAGCCAAAAGTTGACTCCATACTCCAATTCTAAAAGGAAATTGTGCCTGCTGGTGATGTAATTCACCTGAATAGTTTGAAAATAATGTAACGGAAAGAATAAAGAGATATCTGTTTTTTATTTTGGTCTAGAGGAAGGGAAAATCTTACCCGGAGAGATGGGGTAGGAGGTGAGGAGGTGTCGACTTTCCACCTCACCTCACATTACGGGATAGATCTTCTCAGGCGTTAGTGTTCCGACAATGAGAGGTTTATGGCCTTGCATTCTCCGCTGCCTGATGAGAATAAACCTTTTACCTTTCCCTCCATTGACGCATTAATTTTGCCGAGTAGATGCGCTCTCTTTGGCAGAACCTACAGGGGAGCGGGTAGTTCTGTATCCCATTCATCACGCACATACCCTCATCCACACACACACGCAAAATGCATGCCTCAGAAATGTGTACTGGGTGGTGGGTGAGCATAATGTCCACTTTGTCCATCTGCGCAACCACCGCTGCCTTGCATATTGCCGTTTTAAGTCGCAAATCAGCCAGGCAGTCAGCCAGTGCGTCGCTCGGTCATACAGATAGACAGCACTTCAAGACACACATGGGAGAAGCGACGAATGCCAAGTTGGGTGTCAATCACATTCGTTGTCACCCACTCACGTATAGTATCTAAGTGGGATCCCCGTTCAATCATCCACATCTACGATGTAGAAACAAACCAGGCGTTGTACCACTCGTACCAAACACTACTGACAGCCTGTTTGGCCTGACACTGTTGTCCAAGTCTTTCGTGACTTAACGGACACATTCCAATTTCCAAATGGATTGATGAAGCGGGTGAATTGCACCACACATCGACGCATTTCAAGCAGCTTAACAATTCTGGACGAGGATGGTTAAAAAATGAGCGAGAAAAACGCTAATCATAAGAGCGTATCAAGGTACCGATGAACAGGTTGCGAGACTGATGACTACCTTCTCCTCGTTCTTATGACGCGCAAAGAAAGTATTAAATCCTTTCTTATCTGTTGAGATGAAACCATTGTAGTGGGTTATGGCATAACCCTTACCAACTGCTTCCCCTACTCTCCATTCATCCCTCCTTCTACTAGGTAGCCCTTCGCTCTGCTCCTCCATCGAAGCACTAACAAATAACTCCACCTTAAATAAACGTAGTAACACCAACAAAATCGAAATTTTCAAATTGGCAAAACCCTTCAAGCTCCCCTTTTGGGGGTCATTATATCGAGTGTTCCCCTTTTCCCCTTCTAATTAGTGAAAAAGGTAATCCTCTTAAAAGAAAGAGTGACCTAAAAACTCCTTCACAACGCCTTTGCATTGTTAAAGATGACATGTTGGAGGACGTTTTGCCTCTATAAAAGGCTATTTCCTGCATCACGTATGCATCTCTAGGGCCGAGAGGCATTGTTTGTAAGTCTTTCTTCCCTGTTAATTCAGAGCGCCTTGCAATTTGTTCGCTCCCCTTGACCACGTCTATTCTGCTAGTAAGGAGATATGGTACGTGCGTTTTTTAACCCTATGGTAAGAAGTCACTTTACGGAGCATCTATTAGCCATGACACGACCTCCAAAGTGGCCACTTACGCTGCCCAATGCCCTATGAAGTGATCCACGCAGTGGCCGAATGGCCAACACAGCAACGACTGCAGTGCTTCAGTCTGCTGAGCATTTGCGGCTAAAGGCTTTGTCGCTGACGGTTGGAATAACTTAACTGTCTCAATAAGGTAGGAATCTTCCCTCGCCATACCCCTAATAATCTTATTTAGAGGTGACGGGACCGACCCATGACATCGTTTGGTGCCCCCGTCATGGCAAATTTTTTTAAATCTGTCGATAAAGTAGAGGTAAAAGTACCACTCCTCTAGCTTAAGCAGTTGAGTCTGAAATACGAAAACAGATTTATAAAATTATAATTATTTATAGGCTTCAAAGAAATTCTCTAATGATGTCGCTCATTATGTAATAAGTAGTAGATGAATGCTTTGTAAATTAATACGCTGCCATTGATATTTAAGCCTCTAAATTGTGAATCCCTAGGTCAAATTATCAAAATGTTTCTCCGTTTTTTGTGACTTTTTGCCTTTAAAGGTCGAGTTAATAAAATTCCCTGATCCAAGTGTCACCGCATCTTCCCGCCCCTCGCCGCCGTCCCCCAGTCTCCCCTTTCCTGGCTATCTTTAGCCAATAAGAAACCGCAAATTTGGCAACTTAGGTGGTCTCATTTATGCAATGTGAGGGGAAGTTGAAAGCATTTTTTAATTGGGCTGTCTTACATCTCAGAGAAGCGGCACATTTAGTCTCATTTTTAAAGCTCTATGCACTGCCTAAAAGGTGGGAACTAGTTTGAAGACTTTTTTAGACGCCGAGATACAGCGATTCAGTTAGAAAAATTATTTCCTTCACAGTTATTTGTGGCTTGCACATTTTTCCCACCCACATAACCCCTTCTCCCTCTCCATCCCTGTTTGCTGAGACGCTAAGCACTATACAATATCGGAGAAGTTGTTATCACTCGTCAATGACATTCTATTTGACGAGCAAATTTTATAAGTGAAACTTTAAAATTTCCTCACTCGTATGTCTCTTTCTTCTACCAACCCTCTTCTCCCTCCTCGCCTCTCTCCATACACACATTCATACATGCATACATATCCATCCCTGGCTAAAACTTGCTGCTTTCAGGAGGATTCGAATTTGAAGGAGGAGGGAAATTTGTCCTCCTTAAAGTTACTCCAAGTGCATAAATGCCTTGCTTACCAATTGAACTTGATGAAAGAGCTCACGTCATTGGCAGCAATTTTGTTTGGGTGTGGGGAGAATTGGGGGCGGTGGGCTGAGGGAGGAGCAGCGTGCCGCGGTGGAGGGGAACGCGAATTCGTCCTTTTGTGGGGTGAAATCAGATTAAATCCGAATCGCAGGTTTTGAAGAAGGGGAAAAAATTGTGAGGTTCCCAGTGCTATTTTTTGTCAGCTTGCATGCATGCGCTCTTACCAACCCGCCTGGATGGCTGCGTGGATGCCGTTGTTGTTTATGCGTCTGAACTACAAAGGCATAGATAGACATCAGTCTATCTGTTTAATGGTCCCTCAAATATTTTGAAGTTGTTTCTTGAACCATCCCTTCATAAACCGTCTGGTGAGAGGGTCAAACGGGGATGCGCTGCAGCTGATGTCCACCGTGGGGCTTGGTTTTGGATGGGATTACTCCGAGAAGGCAGCAACATCCCATCTTCCCTTTTTCCCGGTCAGACTATCATGCATGTCATTATCCCGCCTTTTCACCGTAATTCAACATCAATGCTTCTGGTGGCACTGAAAGGCACCCGCAAAAAGAGAAGCGAAAATCAACGCATTACATGGAAAATAGACTTTTTGGACCATAAATCGACCTGACAAAACGTTGCGCTATCAAAGCGCAAATGAACCGTTGAGATGAAGTTCGTGGACTTTAATCACTTCAGAGGGGGAGACAACGTTTTGCTGGCCATATTCCCACTTTTTTTCTTATTTACCCTTTACCATATGTCGAGATGATTGTCTACTACTAAACAGCGTGATGGGAACGAGAGGTTGGGGGAGGAGACAATGGCAAAGAAGTGTCGGCCTCCATTCGATCTCATCCTAAAGTGCGCATTCTTCACTTGCCAAAGGTCATTGCCACCCTATCGATGCTCAACATCACTTATTATTGGCGCCGTTCGCGAGAGGTCGAACCCATGTCTTTCATATTTTGGGAGAAGAAAATGCCAATAATAAGTGGCGAGAAAGAGGGAGCAGTAAAATATAGCGGTAAATTCCACCTTTTTTCCCACCTTCTCAGCCTTCCCCACAACATGCTTGGAAACCTGTCAGTTGGAACATCATTCAAGGTTGAGTAAGCAGTGCAAGGAAAACCCATTTGGTGCGAATCCCAATTTGCCCCTTCCATTTAAGCAAAGCCTGTAAAAGTCACTGTCACGCCTGTCAACGTACCAAAAATCTACCATAAAAAAGGGTCTTTCCTCCTCTACCTCACTCTCGTTGGTTGACAAAACAAAATGTTTGGGCTAGGTTACTTTGGGAGAAACTGCAGACTAGTTTAAACCTTCGGTATGAGGTGATAGATGTCAAAACTTCCTCTTTTCCCCATTTTGGCTCTTCTCACAAAACCACCACGTCGTAGTCTTTTGTTACTCCGCAAAGCCGGAGGGAGGGGGGGGAGAATGACTCCAAGGATGACTCTCATTCATCAATTTCGGGACAGGTAACTCAACCCTCTTGGGGCACTTTTGACAGGTGATCTTGACACACAGGCTTCCTTCCCTTTTGTTTACTTTGTTGGATGATCAAAGGCTACTGATAAAAGGATTTCTTTTGGGAGAGAAAAGGAAAGGGGTTTGGAGGAAGGTCAATGACTGATGACCTTAAAGTGGTCGTCTGAAGTCTGACTGCTCAGATGCCCGTCTCATAGGTAGGAAGCCTCTCGGCTCTCTATGATGTCTCGGTAAGACGGCTGCATGAAGGACTCCAAGTATTATGAAGGGAAAAGGGCAAAAAATTCCCCCGAACTCCCCCACCTCCTCTAAAGTTCGATGGATGAAGTGGAACTCCAGAAGCGGTCACCGTGTGTGCGTATGCCTCACTCGTCCTCTTGCTTCCTCTGAAAAGGTTTATGGAGGCACAATTCACCACTTCTATTTTGTGTCAACTTTTTGTACCTTTCCCTTCCCCCTACTTTTGCCCCAGATGTCGTGCATGTCAGAGGACATAGTAAACACCTGGCAAAAACACACCGAAAACGACCTCACATGAACACTTGTCAAGGGGGAAAATGGAAGGGTTTCATTTCTTCCGTTTCCTTTACCTCTTTCCACACAAAGAGATCAGACTGATTCTCTCGTTCAATGCAAAAAGGCAACAGATGATGACGCCGATGATGACAAACATAATGCTTACTCCTCTAGGAATGGTCCTCCACGTAAGATTAATTACCTTCAAGTGGTACATTTAAGTAGGCAAATTTTTTTTCATGAAATATGACAGCAAAAATGAACTCTCTTTAACCAACCTTCTAGGTTACAAGGTGCTATCGGTTCCTGGGGGCGAAAATTAGGAAGGGGATCCGAGGAGGGATCCAAAACGAGGCAAAGCTATTCCAATATTCTAATTTCCTTTTTTTCGTAAAGATTTTCATGAAAGAAAAAAAGATTAGTTAAATAAATCTTGATAATTTTTTTTATACCAGATGATAATCTCGACACTGCGCCCCTGTCATAAAAGCATTTGGGCAAAATAGCCCCATTTACAACCGTCCGTCCAACTGTTCCAAAAATATAAATTTTAAATAATCCGATTAGCTTCAACACCCTTCCCCCTCATTCTTTCCTTCCTTCTTGCCTTCCTTTTTACTTGCTTTATTGCTTACCTAGTCAACATCCATGCCGAACAAATAGTGTTAGTAAGATTTAGGTTGAAAAAGGAGAAAAAGTAAAGAAGATGAAAAAGAAGGGGAAGAGGGATATGCAAACATCAAGGCTCGTTGTTACCTAGTTGAGCCTTCCTACTGTTGCTGGGATTAAAGCACAAGTTCGTTGGCTTTTCCTTCATCCCTCCCCCACTTTCTCTCCGCGCTCCAGCGCCCTTCAACCCATTTTATCCTCCAAATTTTGCCTTTCGGTAGTCGAAACACACGAAATGACCAACTTTTTGCTACATAACTGCGCGGTTTTGCATCAGATGTAGCCAAAAAATGGGAGACAATGCAACCTTCCTTCGAACAATTCTTAGATGCGCGCAAAAAACCTCCCAAACAATACGAGCTGTGCAGCCTATTTGTAGCCCCTCTTCTGGGAATGGGTCACCGACTCCTCCGTCCACCAGTGAGCGGGGAGGTGTAGAGCTAGGCGACGTTGCAGCGCCCATAGCTGTCTAGCCTAGACCCCATTCTTTCTCATTAAAATCAAAAACAAATTCAACATACGAAACCAAAACAAGAATAAAATACGCTTGTTTTCTACTCGCCTCTACGGATTCAAGTGTCATAAATTATTGCCAGTCATTCAGATATAATCGTCAACTTATCACTTCATAAACAAGCATGAAATGAATAAGCTTGTAGATTAGGATAGACAGAAGCCATCTCCCCTTTCCCCCTCGAGATCAAATAACGTTCACCCGAGAACTTTCGCCCTAAGGTCGCCTCTGCGAGCTTTTTCTCGCCCAAGCGAGTGTGGAAGTGGGAAGAGGGGAGATAAGACTTTGGAGCAATTATTACACCCAGTCAATGTTTTACTATTTGCCGTGTGATTAATAAGATAGTGTCACCGTCTTCTCCCCTTCCACTGCCCTTCCTCTTCCTCGCTATTCCCTCCTCCTCTCCACCTTCGCTAAAGTTAATAGGGAACAAATTGAAGGTGCTACATCAGAGAGGGGGAGAGGGGAAAGTGGATTCAAGATTTAAAGAAGAGGCGGAAAATGGGGGAAAATGGAGAAAGAATTACCGCTGCTAGAGGAGAGAGAAGCTATTCACATGGAGGAGGGCAGTAATTCTGCGAATTCCTTGACCAATGACATCCTAAATCATCACAGAAGTCATTGAGATGACAACCAGAACGAAAAGAGGAAGGCCAAAAAGGGAAACTTTCAAAGGTAGATGTGCGCATAATTAGGACTCTGAATAGCTGGGTTTACGTTCGTTTGACTGGAGTGTTGAATGCGCCGAGTTGATCCAATCCCAGCGTCCCAGTTGGCTATTGACTAAATGACCAATCATAGCAGGGGGCGGACATGGTGAGAGGCTTAACTATACTATACTCAGGGAGCGGAACGCGTTGACATACCCCTCATCTGAGAGCCTCATTTCATTTTAACATGACAGACTTGATTCGAGCTTGTCTGGTTTCCAAAAGTGGGGGAAAAATTACTAGAGGAAGACCTTCTTCTTGCGTCGTGAACAGCTTTCATGCATGCTTTGATGAGAGTGAGTAATGGAAGGGAAAAAGGTGGAACCATGAAGACTGCAAAGCAAATAATTGATTCAGAAACCCTCAAAGCTGCTCTAAAGACATCGTTATCCTTAAACGACTTACTAAGTACGACCCCTAAAACAGGCGCCTTGTCACCTCTAAAAGGCTCTGCATCCTCTGTAAGTGTGTGTGCTGACAGAAGCATTCACGATGAAGTGGTCACTGGTTGAAAGTTAAATAATAAGGCTAGCTTAGGCGTACGAAGAGTCAAGGAGAGGTAGGGCTCTGACAAGACACTGACTTGGTAGTGGGCAAGCATAGGATAAAGGAAATAGACCCGTAGGAGTCCAAGTTCGTTACCTTTGGCATCTCCTAGAAATAAGAAACCATTAATCCCCCTCTTCCCCCTAAAGATGATATGACCCTGAAATTATCTTCGTCTTGATCATGGGGGAGAATTTGCTGGCTAGTTGAATGTACGGCATGAGAAGTACATTCTATCGTCGTCAATGCCTCTTGGTTTTCCAGCCCCTCTTTGCGCAATTACTCCAATGCACTTGTTCAAATTCCCCAGACGTTTCGGTTTTCCATGTCTATTTGACGAGCCTTCGAGAATGCCTCGTCAAAACTCACAATCTCGTTGCGTCTCCTTAACTGGTCAGTTCCAAGGTCAAAACAAGGTTGAGGCCAATCAAAGTACTCTAGGTAGGATGGAATGCAACCACCTTGCATTGAAGGTGATATGGAGATGATGGTACTTGAAGTGAGCTGGGAGTACGCTGAGTCCCCTACTGTCTTTGTTGGTAGCCTTCTCCATTTGCCTCCGCCTCTTATTTCATCAGTCTAAGGCGCAAAAAGATTAAACGTTCCGCCAAGAGTGAAATCTACCCAGTCAGTCGACAATGTGACAACCAGGTAAGTAATCGAGGCGTCTAGACGAGAAAATGCCACACAGTGCTCGGGCGGTAGGCTGCTCTAGGAGGAAGGGAGGCAGGAAGAGGCGAAGGGGAGGGGGTTAGAGTGCTAATTATGAAAATTGCATTAGCTAGCGCCACCAAATTCGCAGTCGTTGTGCGGTTTTGGAAAATGCGTGTCAAGGTGCAACAAAGGCTTATAAAAACTGTGATTATTACGGCGTTACCAATAAAAATCGCCGCCACGGCGACAAGCTTTGGCGTCACAAACACACACACACACATACACGCTCAGTTAGTTGGCCAGCCAGTCAGTTAACTGGCCGGCTAGACATCAAGGATGTTGGGAAACCTCCCTCGTACCTTCGCTCCGTGTTTGTGTGTGCGTATGTTAGAACTTTGAGGCCCTCCCAACCGCCTCCTTCCACCTCATACGTGAGTAAACGAGGCAACTCATGCCGTAAAATCGGCCACTTGAAGGGGGAAATGACAGAGCTCCCTTTTTCCTTTTAACTAACGAAACGTGTTAGCGATTCGAAGGGATAATTTATGAGGTGCAGTGGACAGCTCTCAAAGTGCTCGGGAGGGCACGTGAAGGGGTCTGATCTGTTTACCAGTTTTCGGTCCACATTGAGGCTCAAGTAAGAATTTTTGGAGTGATTTCGAGGGCTGGCTAACGACAGGCTGATCGAAGCGGATGCGATGGCACCAAGTACACAGTCAATACAGTTGAAAGTAAGAAAGAGGCTTTAGTAATTAGGCGTTGAGGAGGAGGTTTTGAAAGAAAAAAATTAGGGGGTGTAGGGATAAAACCACGTCACTGAGAAGAAACCCCTATCCTTACATGATAAAACCAACTCTAGAAACAAAAAGGCAGAGATTAGTGAATCAGTCAGTGCGAAGAAGGAATTCAAGGGACTGCCCTTTCCCCTACCACAAAACTTACTCATGAGAAGATTGTTACTTAAGAGGGAAGGATGGGAAAGAAGACCCTACTTTCTTGAAATTAGACAACATATCAAATGGCCATGAAAAGTGGATAGCTGGGAACAAAAGTAGGAACGAAAGATGCCACCGTATTCTAGTTGCTGTACCACAAGTTTTCAAGGAGGAGGCAAGACTTTAAAACCTCAGTTGTACATTTGAAAGGTGTGCTATTTGACAGCTGACAACTTAATCAATATGGAAGAATAAAGAGGACTTAAGGAAATTAAAAGCCAAATTAACGATCTTCCAGTTCTTCTGCATTCAACTCTTCCCCACTTCCAACATCGTCAAAAATCTCCTCTTCTTTCGACGATCGCACAGCTTGGCCCCGTTGGAGAATCAGTGCTTTTAAGTCAGCTGAAATGGTGGAACCTGAAAGTGGAAGTCAATGGGCAAGAATTATGGGGAGAGTTTAAGTGAAAACCGAGGGGTCTAATGTCCACAACTCTGCTCGGTGCATACACACAGCCTTATGAACAAGTCTGTCGGTGTGCCCTGTCGGTGTGCCATTGACAGCTTTAATGTGTGCCACACCACGCTAGCTGCAGTTCAGTTCCAGACGCCTAACAGACTTCTAACGTGCTGATTGACAAGTCATTCCATGTCTGACAAGTTGACTGCTTTTGTAATCAAGGCTGCTATTTGTCAACCGATTTCACCATAGCATCAGGTATGCATTCCACACCCGAGATGACCCAATACCCCTCCTATAAAATCCGGGATCGCTTGTTATTCAACAATTTCTGGAGGTTGAAGAGATAATTCTTTGTAATACTCACGCCTTATGGAGGTTTCTGTTAGCGCCTCGGTTGCAATTACTCCACCAGCCTCTTCAGGATTACCGACATCGAGAAAATGAGGGGTGCCATCCGACTGTGCTTGTGTGGGCAGCACTTCTGCCGTCCTGACAAGAAGGTGGAAATTTTGACCACGTAGAAGGAGGCGTTTCTTTACATCTGGAGACGGGCCTCGAGGAGCCCCCTCCAGAGGGATATCACATTCGTCATTCTAAAAGGGAGATGAAGACCCCTGCTAAATAATGGAGACAATGCCATCTGAAAGTTGTATTTACCAATGTATAAAAAAAGATGAAAACGACGAAAAACTACGGAAACTGCTTGAGCACTTAACTAATCTCGAGAGGGATTAGCTAACACATCCTCTCTACCCAAACATAAGCCAAAAGGTTCGCGGAAAATTTGAAGTGAGGCGAAGAAGGAAGTTCTGGCGCCAGGTATAATCAAAATGTGGATGGCACAAAATTAATTAATTATTCTTCTGATTTATACAGACGTTTTGCGGTCTCCTACTCTCATCGGGGAGGACATGCAAAGCGATCTCTTGCCCACACGAACCAAAACAAGTATTTCATGGCTGAGAAGCCTACTCTACTCCCACTACCACCACTCTTCGCCGCCCCACTTGGCTACTGTTCCACGAATTTTCAGAGTTATAAAGCAAGGGATTTGTGGTAGTTGGAAATACTTCTAACATGCATGGAGGAGTTTTTCCATTTCTTGGACTACTACAGTTGACGGAACATCGGTAAAGAAAACATGGCAGTTGGAAAGAAGTTTCACAGTTCGATGACCAAGGGAACGAGTGACCGGTCGGCCTGCAAGTAAGGTAACAAAGACAAAAAATTTGAACTTGAGAAGGGACAAGGAGGAGGAAAACAGACCTTGCTAATTTTGAGTGCCCGAAATCTCCTTTAGATTACTTAAAAAGATATCTCCACTTTGATTAATTCTTCTCAGTAATCCCTAAGTAGCGCATCAATCCTGGCACATAATTCTTCATCATTCGAGAAGAACCAAGAGGGACTTAATCAAGGCAATGTCTTCAGTGATTCATCTACCCCAAAGAGGAATCTTTCAAATCGACTCCGTGCGGTGCGTTCAGAGACCGCACTTGCGGCAAGTGCTCTCTACGACGAGAACTTAGAATCCTTTGTAAGGCCGACATGCTTAAATATCTTTCATCGAATTTGGCCGAATTTTGGTGAGAGGCGGAGTCTGGGCATGAAGAAGGTAGCAGATAGGCCGAAGACAATCAACGAGGCCCTAACCAGCTTTCCGTGCGCTTGCTGTCCCCATACCACCAAACATTATTAAAAAAAATATGGGAACGTAGAAGGCTTTTTGGAGTACGGCAAAAATTGGGGTGAGTGAGGAAAAAGAGGAGGAAATTTTATAAATTTCAACAACGGTAGCGTCTATAATAGTGTTGTAGAGAGACAAAAGTGGGCGAAAAAAGAAGATTGTATGATTATGGAGGAGGGAACACAGGTCCTCATAAATGTTTGATGACTTCCACACACAGGCACACAAAAAAACTTCTAAAATTTTCTTCCCCACCCCTTTCTTCCTCCAAAAAGGTAGAGAGAAACAAAACAGGAAATTAAAATTCGATTAAAATGTGCAAAAATAAGTTTACTTTGACAGAGGAATCGTAGATGGGAGCACAGCAGGTCAAAAATGAGAAAAATAAAAAAAGGCAAAGGTGCAGGTGAAGGCTTGAGAAACACACAGAGAAGAGAGGAAAGCGGCGGAGACAAGGCGGAGCGGACGTGAGCGAAAAGGATCCCATTAATAAACAGGAAATCCAAAGAGGAGGAAAAAGTAAAAAAAATCTTTTTTTAAAAAAGGGTACTAAACATGTGGGACGCATGAATTAAACAAATAAAGTTTACTTAAAGCCTCATTAGATGCGAAAAATTCGACGCTGAGAATTTTGCGCAGTCGCCTTATCCACCACCCATCAAAGTGCTCAAAAGGCGCAGAGGGGAGAGGTGTAGAGCAAGGAAAATGGGTTTTGCTTGAAAAGCGCGACAAAAAAAAGAAATGAGGGTGACTCGATTAAGTAAATCAGTCAACACAGGGTAGCGCCTTGGCAGGCTTAAACACACCAAAAATGCAGCCATTTGTGTAAGGTCATTCGCGCAAACCAGTGGCCCCGGTCAACAGAGGAGAGAGCCAGTCAGTAAACCAGGAGGACCACCCTTCTCTACGAAGGGGAATAAGCGATATGAATTGAAAACAGTCACGCGTGTTTTTTTAACAAAGCGATTCTTCTGTTAACAATTTGAGACGAAGTAAGAAAGGGAGAAATGCCATCACCTTTTCTTTGAGAAATGAAATGGCTCGACCATGGGACTAGCATTGGGTAAAAAACTGGTTTCTCCATTTTAAAGTGATATGAGAACTTGAAAATTCTTTCCTCAAAGTTATTAAAAAAATGGCATTAGCAAACATCAAAAAAGTAAAAAAATGTCTAGGATTTCAAAATCAACCAAGTGTTCGTCTTCTGCCTTTTTGCGTGCGCCCCTCCCTAAACACGAAGAAGTGGGGAAGTTGCAATACATAGAAATGGATGCTAGTGAAGTAGAACTCCCTCCACAGATGGATTAGACAAGTTGTAGAAAAAAGGAGGGCGGGGAGAAACAAACTGCGGACGAAATTCACCAACAGGAAATTAACTCATTTTACTCAAAACCTAGGTTGTATTTTAGCAAAAAAAAGAGAAGAAATAACCTTGTAGAGATCGTCAGATAGAAGGGGAGGAGAAGGTAGACGTTTCCCATTGGAATTTGTGCAGAAAGGCGGCAATTTTGAAGACAACGACGACGAAGAGGTGGCAAGAATGGGGAAGTGAATATTCTAACTACGAAAAGAGGGTGAAAAACAGGATGCTTAGAGAGAAGGGAGGCAAAACAGAAGGGTAAAAAGTGTTGGAAATCTCCCACCTCCCGAAGCACATCAATGACAGCACAATGGAGGCTTTGTCTTACTCCATTTTAACTAGCAAGTTTTGGAGCGCCAAATAAAACGTTATCGCCGCAAAAGAGAAGGTGATTAAGGGAGATCGACATTTTGCTCCTCCTTCCTCCAGGATAATAGAATCCAAGGGGAAAAGGGGAGTGAGAATAAAAGGTTGCTCCTGCTTTTAGTACCGGGGGGCAGAAAATTAGATGATTTCAGAGAAGATGGAAATTCGCCAACTTCAAAACAGTACCTCAAATGCCGCAAAGACTAGCTTTATTTGATGAAAGAATTCAAGGAAAGTTCAATGTCTCTAAGGAGAAAATCAATGGTCCAAGTAACGTTGAACATCTGGAAGGTGTGAATGTGTGTGTTTATGAGTGCAGACTGCAAATTCACACAAATAACCCCACCAAACCGGTCGTCTTCTTCTCTGACTAAATATGTGGCAGGGGGAGAGAGTGGAGGAAGTAATCACCAGAACTCCCTCAAATAGTTACTTTTCTTATGCCTTGGTTAATTGTAGGTCTGTTAAATTGGTCAAAAAGCGCATCCTGTTTATTTGGTAAGGAATAAAAACAGGAGACGTGTTTGGCTATTTTGCTTAACGTGGGCACTGAAGCCTTTGTGGTCTGAATAACTTCTTTGGGTGAACGACATTTTAGCAGGGGGATGATATCTGCTGTGGCTGAATGGGTCTGCGAGAACGCACAAAGTAAAGAAAAGAGGTTTCAAAGCTCACTGCTTCTCTTTTGACAGTTGTGCAGTATCGAGATAACACCGGACTACCCACAATATCTGGAGTGTAAGAAAATGTACCTCTCTGCCATGTTCGAGACAGACAGGGGTCAATCAGGAAAAAAACAAATGACGGAGGGAAGGATACTAATTAGCGTAGGCACGAAATAGCTCTCTAGTGGATATCCTCCATCCAATCTAGAACAGTCCAGAACCAAGGGTGGCTTAACTGGGGTTCGTAGAGATGATGGAGGTGTTGGTACACACACAGAACGACATAAGAAAATTTCTTCCCGAGACTTGTAAATAACACTGACAAGGGGGCTGGTCCACTCAGCCGAGAGGGCACGAGTAGACGGTAGGACGCTACCTCTGGCAGGTGCTCCACTTACCTGTGGTAATGACGTACACCTGAATCATCAAGATCTGGACTCTCGACTTGGATACAGTCTGTTCCAGACAAAAGCAAGTAGGAAGACCTTCAGGAGCAAGTTAAGCAATGCAATTCACTTCGCCTTGGAGTTCATCAGAGGAGGAGTCATAAAGGTCAAAGCCAACTCGTGACTCGTGCCTTTCCATGTGGTAAAGAACTGAAATCAGATCTGCTAAGTAATGGTCGCCTTCCCTAACTTGACTTTAGTTCGACAGGAAAATGAGTGTAAAAAGGTAATACACTTCCTAGTCTGATGGCGAGTGAGCGAGGGGGGAGGGGAGAGAGAGCATTAAAATTTATAAGAATTAATGTTTCGCACACTGAACGCAATGGCTTCATAGCTGTAAAAGGTAAAATTAGACTGCTCAAAGTTTAAACAGAAAATCCATACAAGATGAGGTGGTCTGAAAGAAGGTTCACATCAAAGTCAGACCTTCGGAGCCACAATGTCCTTCACATACATTTCACACACTGCAACTAAATATTCATCGAACAAACGTATGCCGAGCCTGTTGACTAAAAAGCGCCAAGGCCAAGATCACCACCACCATCACTACCAGACGCACAGCTAGGGGAATTGGAAGATATGCACACCAAAAGCGATGAAAAATGGCCTCATTTACCACATCACGCATTCTGTAGCTAGCTCGTAAATAAATCCATGAGCTCGGAATTATAAACGCAATCGTTCATAGGGCAGCTTCATACCATCAACACACGCTATCGCATACACACAAACGCGCGCAAGCACTACCATCATTGCCTGCTATTTTGATCAACCCATAGTGGTGTAGATTGGCTCACGCACGATCATGACACATTTGTTACCTACTCCCACCCCCCTTCCCCTCCCTCTCTGTAGTACCGACTGCCATAGTAGGCACGTCACGATTTGACTCTAACAACGCCTCTCTCAAGCATGCACACCCAATTCCGCCAAAAATCCGGCCCCCTCCTCAATTGCAGTTAGGAGGTCCGCTACCGGCGTCTCCCCACGCCTCAATTTTTTCCGACAAGTTGGGTGAGAAGCCTACCAAAAAAGGGGGCTCACCCCCTCTCATTCTTACCGCATAGTGGGTACCATCGTGAACCAACACACACACACAGGATCATTTTATTGCCAAATGCGTGTGGAATGTAATGATCTCGCTTTCCTCAGTGAATGGCCTTTTGCGCCAGGGTTTGTGCAAAGATAGATATAGTGTACCAGTCAAATTTTATAGCGCCGCATAGACCTGCGTTGATTGCTTACTTCAATCTCCAAAAGCAAAGGGGTAAATATAGCACAAGTAGTTTTTTTGCAATCTCCTTGCCAGTTTATTTTGAAATAATCACCTTTTCACCCTGGAGGAAGAATGAGGGGGGAAGAAGGAGGGGAGCAGAGATATAAAATTTAGTTTCATGACTCCCATTTTTATGGCCACTATCAAACAAAAGCACAAAAAAAATCCATTACTTTTCGGTCATTCATTACCTCGAGGAAATTCGTTCATTCTGCAGAGCCCTCTGGTTAGGTCTTGACTCCTCGGTGTGAATTAAGAGAGGCAGAAAGGGAAGAAAGGTAAACTACGCAAAAGGCAAACGCATAATCCACTAAGAGTGCAATGTAATGAATAGCGGAGGGCGAAGGAGCAGGGAGAAGAGCCTCCACAGCGAGGCGGAGAAACATAGTATGTCACAGCCTTTGAGGTGAGGCACGAAGATGTGGCCAACCCAACAGTTTAATAAGAGCCTTATTACTGGGAGTGGGGGAGGGGAATGCGTCATGTTTTGAAGCCTCGCTCAACCATCATTTCACCACGAAGTATCCCTCGCAGGTCGTCAAATGACTGAGGAATTGAAATACTGGCAAAGTTATTCTTTACCAGTTTGTTCCTCACGAGCGCCAATTTTCTTACAGTTTTACGATTCGTTTTCATAGGTATGTGTGTTCATTGCTTGTGTACATTTTTTACCATTGAGAATAAACCGAGAATCACCACCACAGCTGAGATTGACACGGACAAGGGTACAACCAGCTGACTGCGCCTGGAAGTCCCATCATCAGTGCGATAGGCATCCAAGTTCCTGCATGATGATATATCCGTGAAAATGTCATCATTACCACGCAGGTACGCACGAAAACTGGTAATGCTATGGTGGGTGGACTGACCAAGGATATATACGACAACCTAATCACCATTTAATGTCACTTTCTTCTGCCCTGTGGAAAAGCCAATAAGCGTAGGCAAAATTTTTCGGTCATGACTGAATTTGAACGAGGTGATGCTTTTCAGCCTTCTCTTCGATTGCAAACTTTCCAGAAAAAGAAGCTTTAGAATGCTAGTAAAAATGATCTCACAATCTGGGAGGGGCTAGTCACCTTGTCAAATATGAGCTAAAGGAAGTTAAATTACCTGATTGAGATCTAAAAATGATAGAGAGAAAGTGGGAGACATTGCCGTGGATACACTACAAAACTTGATTTGATTAAAGACGCCTTATAAAAAAGACGAGATTAGGAGACGGCGCAGATCAAGGCACCTTCTGCTCCTCCCGCCCTTTGCAATATCTTTCTCCCCTCTCTCCCTCCTCAAGCCTCCACAATTCCATCGCAAAATTTCAACCGCACATCCCTGTGCTCCAAATGAATGAATGAATGTACTTTTGACGTCTTCACCTAACCAAGCTGAATTTCAAATTGTCGGAAATTAATTTATCTCTACCACAATTCCAATCTTCTGGTGGCAGTAATGTTGGATGTCTTTTCCTTCCATTTTCTTTCTATTGTTGTTTCTCTGTTTTCCTGATTGAAAGGAAATAGGGAAGAGGAGTGTTACTTAAAAATACACCTGTGATTACTTCCCAAGACAGGAGGACGTGTGAAATACAGGTGTGGTGGGAGATAAGGCTGACTCCACCTGCGTATGGAGCTATTTCGTTTTAGAGTTAAAAGAAAGTGAAAAAACCTAACGAAAAGCAAATGAGATTCTAGTTTAAAACACACCAAGTGCTAATTGCTTTGGCTTTTTTGCTATCTTAGTGCACCAAGGGTCAACAAGTAAAACGGGACTATCGAATTTTCCAGCGATTTAATGAGCCAATGAAAACACAGCATTGATGTCACGCATCTGCTCTGGGTCAAGCGGCACCTCATGACTTGGAGCCACAGGAGTAGGACACTTGAAGTGGACCTCAGCATTCGTGACGACATAAAATTGCTTTATGATTGTTAATATTCAAAGTTAAACAGAAAAGCAGGGTCTCCTCCTCATCCTCCTTCCACAAGTCTCGTGCTTGAAACACTTCCTCCTTCGCAGACAGAAAGGGGGAAGTAGGCTCTACCGTGCAACGCTTTCAGAAGTGCTGACTTATCAAGATCTGAATAGAGGGGCTTACCCGGAGAAAGAGGAGGGAGTCCTTTTTCTTTTCGGAGAGATACTGCGCCTTTACATAGAGAAACCTCCTGCCTCCCACAAACCAATGTTTAAGGTGTCACGAGCACGCGACATGACAAATGGTAGTACCACATAATATGAATTATCTATGCAGCTGTAGTAGTTGACTTCTGCTTGGCCCAGACATGTGTCTTTACAGACTGGAAGGCGTCATCATTGTCCTTCGTACCTCATATAGAAGAAAAGCAATGGAACAAAACCTGATCTTAGAACTTTTGATAAAAAAAAGCTTCTAGAAATTCGGCAGAAAATCAGACTCCTCCCCTTCAAATCGAAGATTTTCTAACCTCAAAAACGGTTGTCTTTTTTACCATAAGACTAATGCATGAGGGAGAGAAGGAAGGAAAAAACGGGACGAGTACGAAGCAGCAGGAAGAGAAATGGGGACCTGATGCCTGTCCTTTATTTCTCTTTTTTTTCTCCACCACCCCTTACCTCTTACGAACCCATAATACATATCGGGGTAGAGGAAATGCGTGCTAGAAAGAGCCAGTAAATAATGTGCCAATCCTCCTTCCATCTATCATGTCAATTTTTGTTAGGTCTCCACAGAATCAGCCATGTACCAGAGATATAACTTCTGGGCGATCCGCTTGAAGGCAGGCATTGAATAAAGCATAAGAGAGTAACATCTTTGCTGCCATCTCCAACGGTGGCATTTTAAGCGGGCAACAAACTCGATGGGACACCTACAGGAACCAACCGACATTGCATCATCACTTTCAAAGAGAAGGGATTACGATCCGGTCCTGAAAGTTCAATCGCCATGCACGCACAGAACAGACAGCAGGTTGTCAAAGGATGACTTAGTCGTACTGATAAACCCGAAGTTACATTTTTTTTGACCTCAACGTCCCTTATTCTAACGAAACATAGACGTGATGGACGTGCTCACATTCAACCTTGTCGGTATCTCACGAATAAGCCTGTTCGATGGCAGTGACGCATAGCTCCGGCAGTAGCACAGCAGACCTTCTGTAGGTCAGTACAATACAATAAAGCTATTTTCTAAATCGTTGACCCCAACAATTAATTCACCTGTCACCAATCAGTACAGTAAATATCGAAGGTGCAGGCCATAACCGCTTAGGGAGAGAGTGACAATGGCATTCTGCCTTGTACAATGGTTGACTTTTCCGTCAGGACTGCAAACAAGGATACAAGCCATCCAACAGGCCAACAAAACAACACACACACTGCCTCCTGATTTTTCCCACCACCTTTTGACCAGATAGATCAGGCGTGATGGGAAATGAGGGGATAAGAGGAATGTGACACACACATACACATACAAAATCGAGCGCATTTTGTCAAAAAATACGACTGGTTTGTAGAGTATTAATGCCCCCCTCCTCCTAATAAACAAACATGGCAAGAAGAGGTCATAGCAAAAAGTGGCAGTTGTCAAGGTGATTTTGAAGGAGGCGAAGTAAAATCCGCCCTCAACTTATGTTCATGCAGCCCTCTCCAACTATTTTCTTTTGATGAAACAAGGGTCGGAGATGAGGAACGCCACTGAGGGGGGGATGAGAGGGAGCGCAGAAATCCACACGCGTTAAAAGAATAATTTGTGGTAAAATAGTAATTTTAAGCTAAAATGAGGAAAAATTTCGGCCAAAACGCATTTATCGGCATCCTCGAGCAAGATTACCTTTATAAAGTTAAAGGAAGGGAGAAGAAAAACATTTCCTAACTATAATCCATACCCGCCAGTTACAGAACTCATAGGGATGTACTTTCCGCGAGGAACGAAGACGCTTTACAAGATCCCAAACATGCAGGAACAAATGCCAAACAAATGATCATGTGTCAAAATAAATAGTCACAAAGATGTGGCAAATTTCTGGCAGATTCTCAGCCTACTTTTGCGCCTTTTCCACTTGGTTGATTGGATAGTAGAAATGGGTAAACAAGGAGTAAGTGAAAGTTGTTGTTGTTTTGGCCTCCTCTAGCAATGACTATGCATTGTTGGCAATTTTGACATACCGGAATTGGCATTGACTGCCTCTCGTCAACGTCAGGCGGTGAGGATGAGGGCGGTAGTGGTGACTGGTTGGAATCCAGAAGACCCCTTGAACGGGAAAGTGCTTTTGCCTCACGTTCTCGTGTCTCCACCATTCGATGTGCTATTACAGAAGCAAGCTCGGTAAGGAGGATCGCACGGTCTGCATTCCTCTTTTTCATCTAAAAAGTGGGAAAGAGAAAATGACGCCCGATTGTGGCGTGAAGCAACCCCTGGTCCAGCTTTACCTGATTGACCATGCCTTTCAGTCATCTCGTATTACAATACCAAGTGTTTACGGGATTCGATAATAGTGCATCAACCTTCAGGCGAAATTGAGACGACGACCGGGTACGCTGCAGGCGACAAGCAATCAAACACGAGGTCAGAGAACACTCACCATTCACATCGATTCGGCAATTCAAGATGGCAAAAGGTTTCACAGACTGCCCATTTACGCAGCACTTCTAACATGCATTTCGGTAGGTAATTATCTCCTAACGAGCACCCAACACAGTCCTCCTTTCAGCTCTATGTGTAAGCAATAGTAAACACACTCATAGGAAGTCTCGGAAACCCTTGCTTCTCAGGAGTCATTCAAAAAAATATGTTAAAGACATGTAAGGAGTGGATGAAATCAACCAGAATGAAATTGGACCCTTCGACTGCCCCATTTTGAAGTAGTCCCATCCTATTTTGTGGAAATGGGACTTTCCCCTCCTCCTTTATTTTTCCTTATGCTCCCCTCAGATCGTATAGATAGATGAATCTCAGGTAAGCAGTATTATCCTACCTCCACACTTTCACGTAGCGAAAGGAAGCCCAGCCTTCTGACTACGAAGTAGTGTATGTGTCTTAAGAATGTGGAATGGGGTAGTGCATGTGTGGAGATCCTCCACAGATATTCATAGCCCAAGGGAGTTTAAATTCCCAAAGCAAACAAGTGAACGCTTTATAATGCCTGAATATAAACAATGGCATGCATTTCTGCTAGTCATTTTATTCAGCCACACCACAAAACACGCCTATTTTTTATCCCTTTTCTTTAGTGGCAATCTGATACCAACCACCCAGGTGTTGGGCAACTCCTATAACCTAATAACGGGGAGTTGAAATGAAAAGCTCTGGCAAACTTGAACAATGCATAATTGTTCATCTTTCTTGCAGCAGCTACCACTTTTTGGTGGTGAGGGGGAGCGGAGGGAGGAGAAGTACTTTAGCTTGTAGAGAACAAAAAGGCAGGAGTGCAATTGGAATGTGTAATGCATACCTCTTAGTTGTACCCTCTAAATGACTTCCCTCGTGATAGTTTACCAAGAACAAAAAGAGTAAAGGCATTCCATCAAAATGCACAATATGTAGCATACGCTACTTAAATCAGTATTTACAGTCACTTTGCCTGATATTTCGACAGCATCAAACTCTGTTTACGCCCTATTAATCTCCAAAACGGCATACATTTGGTATCACAGCGTCTCTAGCCTACCAGGAGGGCGCAGACTGGCACCTTCTACTTCTTAACAGTGCAATGCTAGCGAGAAATTCGGAGTTATCCACGCAGCCACCCATGCATCAACGGTGTTTCCTAGACTTAAAAATGCATTGTGAACCTTTTTTAAATGGAAGGGGGATGCCTTGCCTTGACATTTCGCTACCAGTAGAATAAATATAGGCGATATCAGCGCCATAGGACATATATGGCACTTGTTTCTCATCATTGCTCCTTTTCTTATCATAAACCGAGTGGTTGAGATGAGGACCTTGCATTCGTAGCTTGACGAGGTCAACTTTAGCGTCTCCCATCTTGATTTCATGCCCGCCTAGATCATACTACTTAAGTGAGCAAAAAGGACTATCCAGGCTGAGGGTTGGATAAGAAAAGGTAGGATTCAAAATGTGGTGTAGGAGATTACGGAGTGCTACTTAGGTCATTGTCAGCAGTAGCAGGAGTGCAAAGTGCCCACCGAAGGAGAGCACTTCCCAACCTCCTTTCTCCGTCCCATCCTAACCTAAAACTAACCCTTCTGTGTGCGTGTTCTTCTCTACTTTTTTAAAATGGGCTTTATAGCTTAGGTGAATGAGTGCCTCACTGACCTAGTACGCGTTAGTCTAAAAATAAGTTCCCAGTGTGAACGATGCGGAGAAGAGGGTGGTGTGAGGGGGGCCGGAGTGGGTAGAAAATAAATCTTCCCCGGTAAATGCGAAAATAAAACGAATGAAATCTGAAACCACCTAATCCTCCTCGTATTTTGGTTGACTTGCCTTCAAAAAAGGGAAAATGAAGGTGGAAATAAATGAGGAAGACTTTCACAAGATTAACAAGTTGATGCGACAGGCTTATTAGCTAAAACAACTTGGAAAAATATATATGCTTTGAAGGGTAGAAACATTAAGAAACAAAGTAGGGGCCCTCAAAAAATATGCCAAGAGAGGTAGTAAATGTCAATTTTAAGACTACAAACGAGAATCAATAAACCGTCTTAAAATCTGACCAACCTATCGATTGGGAGGTGACCCAGAGCCAATCACGGCTGCGGTGGACAACACAAGAAAACCAGTGCCAACAATCACCCCAGCATCCCACTGGAATAGGTTGCGGAGGGGGGTCGGGGAAGAGGTGCCATTCAATAGGCGCATTACTCGATCGCCCCGTTAATGACTGTGGGGAAGAGGAAAAAAAAGGGAAACACTGGGCGGGGGGAACATTTAACGCTTTTGGCTTTAAAAGTAACAACACCTTATATTTCTACCCCACGACTGCATTTAAAAAGCCTGAAATCAAAAGAATGAACTTTCTGTCTGTCAAAAGCGTCAGTACTTACTTGGGTGCAATAAATTGCAGACCCAGAAACGAAAAGCGAAGTAAGGAACATGCCTAAAAAGCTAAAGTGGGGCTTTTAAAAGGTGGAGAATCTTCTCTGTCTTTCATGGAAAAGGAGCAAGGGAACACCCGCACTCACACGTAACGAAGTGGTCAGAGTGAGAAAAAAAGAAAGATTGGGATTTTGATAGGAAGGCATTTACGTCTCCTGTTGTCTTGGCATAGTGCCATTGTGATAGAAAGGCATTCATCAATTGGGGCAAAGATGATAGTATCAAAGAACCAGAGTAGTGCAGAAGGACCACGAGTTTTGCCCTGCATTCTCTACTCCTACTGGTGGCGATCTCGCGTACTTCTTTTCCCCTAGCCAGAGCAATGAAGATTTTTCAACAAAGAATGTGACAAGGAGAAAGAGAGGAATGGAGGGATGAAGAGGAAGAGAAGGAACAAGTGCTCAGTACAAATGCAGCGCTGCCGAAGGAGCAGTTGATCGTGAGGTATACACCACTTACTTCCTTCCAAATTGACTACAAAAATGGTCATTAAAATAGACTTTCGATTCGTTTGCTTTACCCCTAAATAAATTAAAAGTTGAGTAGTCAAAGATATGATATCAGCTTGATACTTCTTTATCTCATTAACTTTTAGTGATGCACCGGTTTCCCTGTCTGATTCCACGTGTCACAAATATGTGACACATCGCGCATTATTAGCTTCCTCAAGTTTTTCTTCGGCTCATAGCCAACCGTCTGCCTGTCTTATCACCTCGTGTCTGTAGATAAATGAAGCTGCAGTACTACTCAGACTTCTAAGATTCCAGTCGGACTCCCGTACCGGAAATAACAAAGAATTTTGCACTTGTTGCCGATCTTCAACATGGCTATAAGGTTTCACAGTATGACTAACAAAAATAAGCCACTAAATACCATAAAACTTGATCAAGTCCCAAAGTTACACATGCGTGAAAGAATTTTCGCTCTCATCAAAGTGGCACCTCATGAGTGAGAACATTAGAGAATCAACTAACGCTATCTAAGGACTGCAAGGCAGACACAGGAAGAACGGCAAGTGACTATATCACTTCTGCCGCTCATGGAGGCCAAAATTTCCACGCTCCCCCAGTTGAATATTGAGACTGGAAAATCTGACGTGGTGACAAATAAACGCCCTATCCTGACCCCCATCAACGCCATTTTAGATAGGAAAATGTGGAAGACACCTACTTTCCTTTCCCCCTTCAATTTTATGATCCCAGTATTTTTTGTTAAGATTGACACCCTTCAATAAAAATGGATGTTATTTTCGCTTTGTAGGTAGAATCGCTCTAAAAGGAAAATTGTCGAAAAGTAGTCGTTAAAAGGTAGGCAGAGATAGTTAGATCTTTGGCGTTCTAAAACCAAAGCTGGCAGGAGATTGGAACAGGGAGGAGAGGTCACGTACTTGGCGGGAATGTGATTGGCAATATGTGTTGATGGCTAGGACACTCTTATTGGGGTCTCATTCCAGAATCGGTAAAATAGAGGCACAAAAGATAGACAATGAAGGTTAACTTCTCCACTAAGGCCTTCCTCCACCCGACTCTCTTATGGCCGATAGTCCGTAGAAGTAAAGGGAGGAGGAGGACAGGTGCACTTTCATTTCCGTCTTAGAGAAGAAGTTTATTAACCTCAGCAACGCTTTTTTGTTGGCTGCACTATTGTAATTCTTTCGTTGCCTTCTTATTACCACTGCGCTCATCATTTTTGCAATGCAGCAACAATCCGAGAGTCACACCTGACTCTCAACAGTGAGTTGAAGTAGTAAAGGAGGGATGGATAGGAAGGGAAAAAAACGTACCTCAGCTTTGCTAAACGGTTGACCTAAGTGGTCGAAGTCATCGTAGAGCCCCTCCTCTCCCCTTGCCTGTGGATCGTCAGCTCCAGCAATTGTCTCAAGACACTGAAATTAAATGCATAAAAAGGAGTAAACAAATAAAAGATGACAGTGTGAATGTCATCGGTAGTTAGATGGACTGTGAGGGAAATGTAGCATCTAGGGGGAGGGTGATTAAATGCAAAGCACCTAATTACCTTGAGCAGTCTATAACCACGTAAAGTAAGAGAGGCGAAGTAGACCAAGCTATTATGGCCTTTAGGAGAGCTCACCTGCTCAGTGCAATTTCCACCCTCTCCAATTTAGAAAACAGAATAATGCCGTAAATTGAGGGTTAAACTTGAGCTGCAACCACAGCAACTGAGTTCAAGGGGATGAAAAATCTGCACCGGTGATAATTTAAATGCATTCCCTGTTGAAAATGACGAAAAAATTAAGGTACGTCACTCTATTCCTGATATCTCAATAAGGGAGTACACGGGTTCAGCAGAATGGAGAAGGTGGAGGACCATCGGCAAAAGGTAGAAGGAACATCAAAATCGCCGAACAATGAAGGGTCAGGAAAGGAGCACTAATGGTAGTGTCGTACTGCGAAATTAGATTTAATAGGCTGTGCAACAAAGGGAGTACGAAACTGCACCTGGTGGAAAGGTGATTAAAGTAGCGCTATCAAATCGTGCGATAAATAATTCTAGTCTCTTCTGGTATAAAACTTAGGTCAGTGAAAGGCAATCGTGATATGACGATGACAGCTTCAAATTCTATCCTGTGGCATGACCTTTAACCCCACAATCCATCGAGACGGCGCATAAATAACAAGAACGTGTCTAGAGTCTAGTGTACAAAGTAAAACCGATCCGACCGATAAACAGTATTATTGCTTTAAAAAAGGCATTGATTCCCAAAATGAAATCACTCTCAAGCAATGATGCTTCTCATTCGCCTCTAGTGAAAAAATTTCCAACGCGAGTCAAAATCTTCTTCGAGATATATTTTCAATTTTTCTTCAGTACAAACCAACTTTCGGGTGATAAATGGAGGTAGGAGATCCACATTCAACCCTACTTTCAAGCTTTCACAAAATAAGACGTGTGGAGGAGCCCAAATAGCTACAAAAGGAGACTTGAAAATTGACCAATCAACAAGCTACTTATAGCGTAATAAGTATTGCCATCTAACATCATTTAAATGTGGTGTCCTTTTAGGAAAAAAAAAAGTATACTTCGAGAGAAATCAGCCCAGGAAATAATAAAATTTTTTATTTCCTGTAGTGAATAAATTTTAAAACAGGTTGAGGTTCCTTCGTGAAGCACGAATATAATTCCTCGACGCAAACCATCTTCACAATGAACAAAAACGTAAACAAAAGATTGTCTTTAAAGGTAAGTTAGAGCAAAGGAGGCTAAAAATACGTTTACTCAAGTCGGTTCATTGCATGCCTCACGGTCCAAAACAACTTTTTCCCCGTTTTTACCCTATCCTACTCTCCACCAACTTAACTAAGGTAACACCCTCCGTCGATCCCAAGGTCAAGAGGGAGAAAGAGCTACCACCCTCTCTCCATTCCTTCCTAGAAGTTTACGTCCAAAAGGGTATGGAAATATTGCTATATTAAGGACGTAGACATCACTTTTGGTAGAAAAAAATCCAGGACCACCTAAACATAGGCACATTTCAAACCTTTTTTTGCGCTCCTTTTTCATTCACTTTCAGGGAGGAATGCAGAGTGGATATGAAAGTGATTAATAAGACCACTTTTACCTCTCAATAGGAAGGAATTAGGGTTTTTAAAATTAACTGTTCCTTTCAAGAGACATCCCTACCTAAGTGTACATCCAGAATGGGAGATGAAGCACTCCCCCATAGAGTGGATTTATGTGACTTATGGGGAGGAATTCGGATGTCCAGTCGCCTACAATTATTTTAGAGAAGGAGTCACAGGGAAGCTAAATATCAGCGACACACCATGACAGCTCTAAACTTGAAAGAGTGCGTGTGTCAGCCAGGCAGGCAAGCAGATGACAAGAGCAAGTGTTTTTACCTCCATGAAGAGGGGAAGATTTTTCTTCTCAGCGGGCAGACACTAGTGATTAAAAGTGGATTTACCAATGCGAGTATTCTGGTGGAATAGAAGCGCATTACCTCGGAATCCCAAACGGTTACAGGTGGAACCCTGAAACTAACTCGAGGATACGATCATCAGATAGTCCACGATTTGTCCTGAAAGTTCTTATCTTTTCATCGTCCAGTTTTGTATCGGTTGATTAATTCTTTCATTCTGGCCATCTCTGAGGACGGATGGATCTCACCTATCGCTGTTAGTTGCGTCTACAGCCCACAACTCCCTAGAGAGGTGAGGAAAGTGGCAACGAGTGGATGGTCGGAAGGAATCCCAAATACCGCATCTGTCCAATTGACGAATCCCACGATGCAAAAGCCATTTCCCAGCCCAAGTCACTCAGTCAGCTGGTCAATCAGGGAGCAAACTCCTCTCGATGGTGCGCTTTTATAACGGTGGAAAGTAAGGGAAAAAATTCGAGTAACAAAGAAACGGGAGACCCCGAAATCGTATCGAGAGCTGTAACATCTATCCTTTTAATGACTGACACCACGCAAAGAAATGTGAGCCATTAATTATGTCTTCACTTGGCCGAAAGATAAGCGACTAGATAAAGAAAACAATATAGGAAAAAAACGTGGGAGCGAGGAAGAATTGGAACCAAGAGATTTAGCCCGATGAGGCAAAAGAGCAAGTAAACAAAAAAGAAGCGAGAAAAAAAATAATGCATTCATTTAAGCCAAAGGTTCGGTTAGACCTACGATTCTCCTTCCATTAAAGCTGAATTGCTTAAAAGCAGGGAAGGAAGAGAAGGGAGAAAAATGTGTTCCTCATTCCATCATTTCCATAGGGTTAGACTTTTCCCCTTCGATAGTGGTGGATTTACACAGCGGGCAAAAAAAGAATAGAGCGTTTGTATTTGGGGGAAGAATTCATTTATACTACCCTTCTGAAAGCCCCGAGTAGAGATTACTACCCTTAAATCAAACTAGGGTAGAATGGCCGCGGACATCAAATTCACAGAAGCCCCTTAAATGCTTATTTAAGCATGTTTGTAATGGCATTCAAAAATGTGAAGACAGGAGCAGTAATTATTCATGTCGATAGTCAAGTTAACCGCTTCTTTACTTCAATAATGACATAATATCATCCTGGAACGCAAAAATATTCCACTCACTAGAAGTGGAGAGTGTGCACCAGAGGAACATTTAAGAACGATCACGACGCTAACCTTGCCTTCAGTGATAAATAAAGTTCTAATGAGACCCACCTCATCTTCAACAGGCGGTTGTTCAGAATCCAGTGGTATCAGTTCACCCATTCCTTCCACTAGGGACGTCGATTCAGGCACCTTGAGAACCGGAATCGGTACTGTCGTTTTAGGGGACTCATCTCGAAGGGCCTTCTCTGCTTCATCCAAACAGTACTGACAATTGGTCAAGAGTATGCGCATTGATTGAAGGTCTTCAGAGGATAGTTCAAACAGTCCAACTGAGGCTGCCTTGGCAGCGACCCTTTCCCTCAATTTATGAAGCCTGAAAAATGACATTCTAATGCAACCATCCATTCTTTATGAGCACAGAAGAGTTTGCGAATGCACTGAGTTAAAGGGTGGGCAAGGTCTGGACACAATGCTGTACTATGGAATAAAAATAGCCCAAAAAAACCCGTACAGAACGAGGTTGCCTCGGTTGAATTGGGAAATCCTCCTACTCTAAAAGTGCTTTGCAGGTCCCGTGAATAAACGTCTTCATCAGCTATATATAAAGGCTACCAAAACCTACATCGAACGAATAAATAATCGGAATATATCCAAGGGATTGCCGCCTTTACTCCAAGAGCCATTCAATTTGCCTTCATATCAGCCCATTTTGACATTACACAATTATTAGATTAAGATGTCAGAAAGTGAAGAATTCATTGTTTGAGAAGAATGACTTAACAATGAAGCCTAAAATGGGCGGACAAAGGAAGGGAAATATAGTCGTTTAATGCGTTGGGGATGGGGAATAGGTGACGGATACTGGCACCCTGATGTAATAAATTATATCAGACTAACTGCTAATAAAACTTAAGTAACATAGACCTCAACGCACCGACACGACAGGGAGATAACATTATAATGAAGACTAGCCAAAGCTGAGAGGTGTTCCCTCACTTGCACCTCTTCGAAGGCTGGACTGGACACCTTGGTCACTCCGCTTGGTGGTTCGTCCCCAAACCCACCTCTCTCCTCCAGGTTCACCCGCATCTGGTCTACGTCGCGCAGATGCCCTCTTGCTCGTCGTAGACACCATAGCCAGGCACAGAGGGCACTAATCACTCGTACTGGGTCAAAAAGGAAGTAGAATTAACCGGAAAAATAAAGTCTTCCTCAAGCCACATTGATGACAGCGTTAACAAACCCCACATCGAAAGGACGGAAGTCATGAATTCGACGGTAAGCAATGAATTGAGACCAAATAAAGATAAGCCGATTGGCAAACGATGGCGACAGGATTTAAGCATACAGGAAGGTCACTACTACCCGACTCCAAATAAATATTGGAGAGCTCAAACTTGGGCGAGTTAAAAGTTCAGAACTTACAATCCAGAACGATAGATTCGTAAAAGTGGAGTGCGACGAAACAGCCAAATATCCTTGCCAATTCGGAGTCGAACTCAAGAGCGATGCAGAACATAGCCTAGAGGTTGGGAGAGAATGATACTGAACGATATTTAACGTTACCTTGATATTTAAAAGACTCTTTCTATTGGCTTCTCCATCGGTCACATTCTCGTGGGAAATGGATAAAGAGCTACCAACTTCCACAAGACTAGATACCAGGGAGGGAGAAGATTGGATTATTTGATTGATAGTTCTGGATAGTGAGGAGACATTTGACACGTAGACAAACAGTGCATCGTACAACTGAGAGCTGTACTTCGGTAACACAACTCTGTCTAATTGATTCCGAAATGCCCCTCCCCTACTTGCACTGAAAAAGATAAAGAAAATTAAATAGTTGCCAAGGGAACCACTGGGATCCTTAGGCGGTTTTATCACAAACCACTCACAGCATATAGCCTATCTCAACGGTATTGAGCCCGTGGAGTAGGGTAACTGATTTTCTGAAGGTAAGGTGAAGATCCTCCATAAAACCGATTGCATATTTAACCAAAAAGACGATGAGACAGATGAACATTAACTTAGCACTAATAAGGAGGAAAGACAGCATTCCAGCACAGTAGATCAGAATGCTAACGTTCGAGAACAGGAGGGCGAGGAAAATCGGTAAGATTGTGAACGAAATGGGGACAAAAGAAAGAGGACGGAGTGGACACGAGGGCAGCTGCCTTTCGAGATCACTCTTACACTGCTCGAGGTATGCGCGGTCATTGGTGAAGATGTGTTTTGACTGGACGAGGCATTGCAGGAGGTGCCTTTTTGGGAAATAAATCTAGAAGATGCTAGTTAAAAGTTGGACGCTACAATGAGGTTGTAGCAGTAGGAGAGCAAATCATAGAGAAAAACGTATCCAGACGTTAAGCTGGACAAATATGAGGGCGCAATACTCGCACAAGCTCTTGTATCTTGATCTCCATCAACACCACTGAAGTTGTCCGCATCGTCTAAATCTAGACCTCGAAGGTAGATGCGAAGAGGGTGACTCTGGAGGAAAAAGTTCAAACAAAGACACCCAGCCTACTGGAGGAAAAACGCTCAGATCTTCATCCATAGCGCGAATCACAGGAATGTGACCGATGTGAAGAAATCGCAAGGCGAAACGCCTATTTAATAGGGGTGAATGAAGATTAATTGGCGCCCGATCCTATAAGAAAAGATTAAGTGGAATCCACGCGCTTAAGTATCATACTTCTGTGGGATCAAAGGGTAATGGAGAAGGATATAGGTAGCATTGCTGTGTAAAAAGAAAGCCACTTGCTCCAGTATTTTGGAAACCTCGACGATTCGAGCTATACTTACTTAAAGTTGTGGATGTTACTCAATGTCTACTAATAAAGACTAGATGACTAAATGTATTGCAAGTGTTTCACGATTCATCATAAAGTTACCGTAGATTAATGGTGTGTACTCACAAATATGCCACATGGAAAAAGCAACTACCTGCACCACACCTATTAACAGAGGAGATGCTCAAGGTCTGTCTTGTATTTCGCGCATTTACTTATAAAGTCACTTTCAGAGAATTAGAAATATGTTATTTAGAACAAAAGTTTTTATTGTTTGCCGAAATGGGCTGGTTCGCTGGCATTTTTTATTAGGCCAAAGTAGGCGATTGGGTTCTAAGTCCATTTAAAGGCAAATACGCATGATAAGCATCCCATATTTTGATTATTTAACCAAAAGCAGTGATTGGAACTTCTACGGATAAAGTGGTTTTTACAAATAATTATAGGCTCTGCTTTGGAAATCTGAATTCTTATTGTAGCGTCCCGAGACTTCCCTTAAGGTAAAAGACGGTATTGTGTAGCGTCCCGAGGCTCCCTTTAAGGCAAAAGAAGGCATAGTATTGGGGCAGAATATATATTCTGGAAACAGAGGGTTTGGGGGCTGTTGGCACGGCCCGGAGGCCGGCCAACCGGCTAGTACAATGTGGCCACCCATGTGACCGAAACCGGCAGTT
>MIEF01006254.1:0-19992 GCA_001870725.1 Taenia solium
TCGGGTCCGCTTTCCGCTGCCACCAGTGTAGCGTCCCGAGACTCCCTCTAAGGTAAAAGAAGGCATGGTATTGGGGCAGAATATATATTCTGGAAACAGAGGGCTTGGGGGCTGTTGGCACGGCCCAAAGGCCGGCCAACCGGCTAGTACAAGATGGCCACCCAAGTGACCGAAACTGGTAGTTCGAACAAACAAAGTATTACAGTAACTTTGTGGTAGCAATTAGAGCTGTGGTATGGGAGTTTGCAGCTTTAACCTAGGCCCTCCCTGACGTAAATGGTCTGCTTCGATTGCAGCAATCCCTCCTGTGAATCGTGACCCACAGAGAGACAGGTTTGAAGTCGTTCTAATTTCAGTGCTAGCTAAATGTTCGGTGCTTTAATTTGCATCTACTTAGGTGCATACCGTTGGTCCCTCTTATTCACTCATCGGCAAGTAGGGACGTGGAGTTGGGGTCTTCATCTTCTAATTCGTCGGGTTGAAAGCTCGACAGACTCTAAGCCCACTCGTACAAACTCCAGTTCAAAAACGATTGGCATTACTGATTCAAAATTATGAAACGTCTCCAACTGCGCAATGGGCCTCATTAGGCACTGTTTGTTCATGTAAACAATTATACTACGGCAACTACAGTATTTTAACTATATTTTACTAGCAAAGCAGCATGATTTTGATTAATAGATAATCACTAGTGTTTCTTGCAGATTAATGCAGTTCTCAAATCCATTGTTTTCTAATCCACATCACAAAACCCAGCACACTCTTGCTCGGAGGAGCGCAGCATTGACAGTTTATTTTGAAAGTTCTAACGTTTATTGGGAGAGATTTAAAAATCACGTTCGTAAGTAGGGTCCAGGTGAGGTTGGGCCAGGTTTCCGAAGGGACACAGCATGCCCGCGAAAGTAATGATTGAATGAGGAGGTTAAAGACAAAAGATGCGTTGTAGAGAGGAACTGAGTGGGAGGTGATAGAAAGAATTTAAATTCAACTAAATTCACAGAGAAAATAATGAATAGATGGTTTATTTAAATGAATATTTCACTCGGCGACAGACTGTGCACAGGATAGAGTGGTTGTTCAGGAATACGGGTAGCCCAAAAAACGCGACCTGGCATGCTCCGCAATGCAATTCGGCTGATCGTCGGGACATCTGCAGACGTGTGCCATCTCACGTCCTCCAGGGAGGCAGAAGTAGCGGCAACGGCCATTCTCATAGCTGCAGGTATTTGTCATTGCTGAAGCGAATTAAGGATATGATTACCCGACGCAGGTCAAGTTGAGAGCAGCCTCCACTCAAATAGCTACTGGAACACTTACAACGCTTGCAGGTGTTGTGGATGGCCATGGACTGGAAGCCATTGGAGCAACAAACGCCCTTTACGTAAATCGACGCGGATGGATTGAGGGATCGGTAGATTTTTCTGCAACGACAATCGCTTTAAAAGGACGCTACTACAAGTGTTAAGCATATTACAATTTGTCTGATAGCCTAACTGACTAAACAATAATTAAAACAATTTTCGATATTCATAGTCGAATGGTTTAAACTATATGAATAGCAGCTGTAAGAAGTCCACCACTCCACTTCATGGTTATCCCATCATCACGGGTAACCGTATAAGTCTCTTTAGACTACTACGGGAAAGATATTGTATTCAGCCGACTGACCGATAAAGACTAGTCCAGAAGATCGTGTCGTCATCCTGGATGAGACCGTAAGAGGGCTCTTCATTTGTGCCGAAGCTCTTAAGGAGTCGCTTTGAATGAAGAGCTCTGCCGGAGGCCTCCAGCTGGGCGCAGTGGATTTCTGTGCGTGAGTAAGGCATCAACTGGCGGCGCTGCAGCCAACAAAGGCGACCTGCGGTGTTTCCACCACCTGTGACGTCATCAGTCACCGCGAGACTCATTGATATCGGCGCCCCGGTCACGCGAGTTATTTCGCTCACCCTCTCGGGGTCAGCCATCGAGGCAACCTTGATGACGCTTTCCCCTTTCTCAAAATCGCTGTTCTCTGCTTGAGCCCAGTATACTAGTCTGGAATAGAAGGAGTGGTATTAGAGCTCATAATAAACTGCCATTACTTCAGAAAGTGTACAAATTAGTCATTTCACTTTATAACCTTGATTATCCCCCAACTTTGACAACATGAATGGGAAAGTGGTAAATCAGACTTCAATCTGAGGCACATACTTCACGAAAATTGTTCCATATAATAAGGTAGAAAACGTGAAGAGTTTCCCTAAAGACAATGGTTTTGGAGCTTAGAAATATTTAGACGATGTAAGAAAATAAGAGATGGTAAAAATATCTGAGTTCTAGGATGCGAATGACAGTGGAACTTACGAGAGTCCAGGGTGAACAGCAATTCCACCAGCAACGAAATCCCTGTCTGATCTACGATCGGCAAGTTGCTTGTAGGTGTGCACCTGGTTAGGGCGATCGGGGTTCGCCACAACAATACGATTATTCTCCTTATCGATGGCGAAGACGTTGCCTGAAGCTGGATCGACAGCGATCCAGGTGAATTTGGCGGAGTTATCCTGGAGGATGAGCTCTGGCGGCTGGTTGAGACGCGCCACGCTGGCATTACCAAAGCGCAGTGCACGTCCGCCGTCGCTGGTGTAGATCAATCGGTCCGTCTTACAGTCCAGTGCCAGTGCCACGGGCTTATGCTTGTTCGCCTCAGCTGCACATTACAATTCCGACGTTAGAGGGAGTGCAACGGTCCTAAGCCTTCAACTTAAGCTTCCAATCTCTAACCATTCTGAAATAACATTGTCAGATCCCCACATTGAATGGTAATGCTAACATTAAAGCTAAAGCCATTTCCCTGTCTCGTTGGTGGCAACGAAAATGGATGTGATCAATGAATATTGTCCTTATTAAAAACTACATTGGCAGCCTAAAGTCCAGTGAGACCTCGAAAATTTAATTGTCATTTTAAAAATGCTGCGTTCGTAAACTTTCGTAAGCACATGTCAAGCCCCATTTGACACTTCTGCATCATGCCAGTGTCATTAGTGAGGAGATATACTGACTTTTTTTGCTTTGTGACACATTGTTTAGATCATGTCAAATGACGTTTCAGACGCCTAAAAGTATTTACAGTAAAGTACAACTAAAACCTCGATCAAGTTATCACTAATTCCCAATTGTTTGGAGGACAAGAAGTAAATACTACTTTAAAAACATGAAATTTTGGGAGCCGAAGGGCCAACGCACCAATGTGCCAGATCTGAGCCGCTGTCGTCGGTTCACTTTGGGTCTGAACCGTGAGTATTCCGTTATCACTCGTGAGGAAGAGTTGTTTCGTTTGAACTTCGGGAAAGAGGGTGAAAAAATTGCTGATATCAGAACTCGATAATCTACACCAAAAATTGACAGTGCACCTTATTTTGAAGCCACAGAATACCGTTATAAATGACAAACTCATACAAGTAGCTTGATACATTTTGCAAAAAAAAGAAGTTTAAATCAAATAAATTTCAAATGTCCACTAGTCCGCTCATTTCCAAACTTAGTTCACTTTGCCTTCCTCAAGATAATAGATAACTTCGTTGTAATAAGGCATAAAATACTCCTTTGTTGCGGCTCGACGATAACATTGACGGTGTCTGAAACCCGAGAGGCCTGACAGACGTAGAGGCCGGAGTCCTTGGGGCTGGGCTGACCGATAGTGAGCCAGAGCTCCCGGCCTTCATGTGTGGTCTGCTCGTCGGTGCGCCCGACGTCGCCGGGCGTCAACCAACGTGCCTGTACATTGCGTACGTCACCCGAGAGCACACAACGGAGGGTAAGAGCTCCTGAGCCCTCGCGCACGCGAATCGTTTCACTGTCCTTCACAATTCTCAATGTGAACAGGCCTACCAAACAAGTATCCCGTTAGAGTGAAAGAAAAGAAGCAAACACGAGTGAGAGTAAGTCGACACAACCTACCTTGGCTGGTGGCTGGACGACATATGCGAATACCGTCGCCGGTGAATCCTGGCGGACAGACGCACTGGTTGGACTCAGGCACGCATTGTGCCTCAGCATGGCACTGGCTGCAGTCGAAATCGCAGTAGGTGTAGCCGTTGCCAATGAAGCCGGATCGGCACTTGCAACGCCCGTCGTATTCATCGCAAGTGGCGAAGCGATGGCACGGCACACGACATTGCGCCGCCTCAGTGCGATTGGCCACCGCTCCTGAAATGCAGGCGATAGCACCATCGCCCAGGAAGCCGGCATCGCAGGTGCACCGGTAGTGCTGGATCTGTCTGTCATAGATGCACTGTGCATTAGCTGCGCACTCGCCGCTCCCACGGCACTCCTCGCAGTAGTTGTCGCGGTTCATCTTGAAGCCCGGCATACAGCGACACTTTCCGTTTGAGCACCCCGTCATAGAGGCTGGTAAGCCTCTGCAGTCGCACAGATTTGCTAGATTAAACGGACGCCTTAATAATATGATGCTAATAATTCATTTTGGCCCTTTAGCACTACCTATTTTTCCATCTGCTCAATATTTTTTGGGTTTTATCTGATTTCTTATTTGATCGCAAAACGACTTAATTGTAGGAGAATGGTGGTAATACTGTCTACTAGAGACAGAACCTTGGCGGAACCTAAGTGTTAACCGAATTTAATCATAGCTGGAAAGGGGAATTAATTAAAATTCCCAAACGAGTTTATCTTTTACTAAAAATAAATACTTGACTGTTTTGCGTGAGGAATCTGGGAACCACCTTCAGCAGCAGTAGTAAACACATCATCGTTTCGTCTTCAAAAAGCAAATGCTACATCTCCATTAGCAATAGTAAAAAGATCACAGAATAGTGTAGAACCGGAAGGGTTACACGATTCCCAAAATTTAATCATTGAAATCTGAGGGACAATCAAAACGGAAATTGACACGGTACGCACCAGGATCCTTAGGCCAGCAGTCGATGAAGCCGTCTCCTTCGAAGCCGTAGTTGCATTGACACTGCCCTTGGGAACAGGTTGCGTTCGGGTGGCACGCAAGGTTATTACAAGCATCAGGACTCGAAGGACCTTGGAAAGTAATGTTTCATTTGATAGTACATTTTTTGTTTGAAAGACCATTTGAATTAGCATGTCTGCAAACTTGGGGGACATCTGGTGGCTTACTAAGTAGCTTTCAAGACAACATAAGTTCTTTTCTCCTATTTTCATTACCTGGATGCAAACGTGTTTTATGATTAAATTTAGAAAACATTTGGTGTAGAAGTTGTCTATTAAATACCTTATTCTTGAGCCATCGCAGGAAACACTTGCCTAAACTGCCTTGGGGTTGACAGTCAGTTCCAACCCCGTCTGAAGGAAAAGGAACTTAAAGTTCAGACTCGACCAAAACGTTGTTTTGATAGGAATAATGGGGAAGATTACGAATGAAGTCAGTCGCTTCGCCGTAAAGCTTAGTAAATTTGGAGACATTATTTTAATTGTTAGATATTCTTGGCGTGATAACTTACCCCAGACAGGGTAGCAGACTTGATTTGCATCACCCACATAACCCTGAGGACAAACACACCTTCCTCCTCTACAGTAGGCGTTGGCACCACAACGAATACCCACACAGGAAGCTGAAAATATCCAAGGGATTAAACATTCGCAGTTATTTCCCTTTCTGATTGCGTTGAGTTCTTCAAATGGTAACAGAGTGAAGGCACTGGTCAGTTGGTCGGTGTATGTGGCTACACTGCCATCAAGTGGTAAAAACGCTTAGCTGTATTACTGTTGACAGAGGACTTACGATCATAAACTGGTTTGCATGCGAGATTGGGATCACCTTCAAATCCTTCAAAGCAAACACAACCACCATCCTGGCAGTATGCATTAGAGCCGCATTCAATGCCATGACAGGAATCTGTAGAAGTCCAAAACCATTACTAACCTCAAGCGGACTTAAGGTGGCAATAGTGGATTAAAAAACTGCCAACTGTCCTGGTACCTCATTCGAGCATTAGATGGAACAGATGCATAGATTTTTCTCCAGGTTTGCTCTTGATTAAGGCCAGGTTTCTCTTAGTTTTAGCTAGTTAATATCAAGGTTCAGCAAATAAATAAAATTATCAGATTTTATGCCTAAGAAAACTGAATTTAATCATGCGCAAGCCATGACCTTACCGGGGAGGGGTCGTTTGCGGGTGCAAATGTCGTAGGGGTCACCAGTGTAGTCCGGCACACACATACACACCCCGTCGCGGCACTCTGCGTTGGCGCCGCAGTATCGGCCATTGCAAGAGGCTAGCATGTGATTGACAAAAAAGCTCAAGCATTAGAGTAGTGGAGATAAATTCGGTGGTGTCGCAGTTTAGACAAAAGGCTCGAACAGTGGTAGCAATATGAATAAGGTTGCGATTCATAGAAGAGAGTGTTAAATTAAGAAAGCCCAAAAGTAAGCGGGTACCAAGGTTGGAGGAATTGTTAAGTACATATCAAATCTAAGATTAATGAATAATGGTCAACTTTAGAAAAGTTTACAGCGTGAAACTCAGTCTCTATTCCTGCATAATAAGATCTCCAAGTTAAAACTCAGCAGTCGGTCTAGGTGTGGATCCTTAGCCTCTCAAGGTGTCTTCCTTTTAATAATTCGGTCGTACTGCTTATTTTGCTGTGATAATACAAAGAGACGCTTTAGCCTATCCGTAAATATGGACCCTGATACGCTGCTAGAAAGAGGTCGGAGGATAAATGCACCAGCTCTCACCTTAACTCTCACTGTTTGTTTGAAAGGTTTCCCACCTCATTTAATGTGCCATTAAGATTTGCATTAAAAAATAGGCAATACGGAAGTCAAATGTAAGTACAACGCACATGGATCAACCTCCATGGGGGTGCATTCGGAGAAACCATCACCCTTGTAGCCCGGTTTACACTGGCATAGACCGGCCTCGCATTCTGCATTCTCCGCGCACTGGACTCGCTTGCAGAGGTCTACAAGGCAAAAAATCCCATGCCTCTTGTGATTGATAAATCAGGGATTAATGTCATAACAAGACGATAGCGCCTCTCCTCACCCTCCTCAACCTTTTCGCATACCGTTACACCGTCGCCAGCATAACCGTACTCGCAGTAGCACGTGCCACTGTGGCAGCGAGCCTTCTCATGGCAGTATATGTTGCCGCAGAGCTCGGGTCTGGGAGCTAGTGGTGACGACAAAAGCTTATATTTAGGCGTGATAGTATATAATCTTAAGGAAAAATGTTAGCAAAACATTATTTGCACACAAATTCAGTACTCGTATTCACCTGAAGACTGCACTTCAATTAATAAAAGGCGTCTAATTTAAAAGTTTATCTGTTTAGAGAAGCTATAAATACGTCTGGTGAACATAGACAACCCAATGCGTATAAAATTAGAGAAAAGCAAGATATTTTACGAATTTCAGTGCAGCCATAGTTGGGATCGCCTTCAAAGCCATATTTGCAAATGCAGCGGTCCCGATCACACACTGCATTTTTGCCACAACGTCTGCCATTGCAGTAGGATGAATCTGGAAGATATATTTAAGCAGATATTCATGGGTTTTGGACGCTTGTCATATCAAGTTTTGATGAAATAAAAACCCTACCAACTGCTGGATCGCACCGTCTGTCGGGATCACCCGTGTAACCCGGCCAGCACACACAACGTCCGTTCACGCAGTGAGCATTGGTTCCGCATTGGACATTAGCGCATGAACCTTCAAAAACGGGAGAGAATGGTATGCAGGTTATCCATGGGCGGATTAAAGAAAAAATGTGCGGGCGTGGACCCTGCCTATGAAACTCATGATATCGCTGTGTGTCTTTGACCTACACTTGGGTTAAAAGCATAATCTTCAAACAAAATTTTGCTCTAAAGAGCATTACATTGGGGTTATAGACCAATCGAAAGTGTGGAACTTTGTGCATACCTTGGTAATGACATTCGCTAAAGCCGTCTCCAGCGTAGCCAGGATTGCAACGGCAATAACCGTTCTCACAGTAAGCATTCGAGGCGCACTGAACACCATTGCAGCGATCTAAGGCAAAGATTAAGTATAATTAATCGTGTTTCCGACAAATGAAACAGCCTTTCGAGGAAGTTCAGACATTGCTTTAAAGTAACAATTTAGGATTTAGGACGTGGGTACAACTGTCAATTGACCAATTAGTGATGAGAGCACCCTGTGAAGGAAATTAAATCCTGATAACACAAAATTTCCGTCAACTCCAACACGCCTCATCCCCCACCTATAAACGTGGAATGGATCTACCAATCATTTAGGGAGTTTAGTTAATTGAGTGACCCCCACTACATCCTGTGACTCCCGCAAAATTGACCGTCCCTTTTTTGCAGCCGCGTTATTATCACATAGTGCAGATAAATTGGATTAAAACTTACCACCCATTGGAACACGACAGTTGGCGTTCGGGCCACAGCGGTGGCCCCTACAACTGCTCAAAAGGTGTGGTCATGACTACTTAATGTTATACATTCACCCAAACACTTCAGGACACTACCAAGAATTGGGCTTTCAAGGGGAAACATATGCTTCAACAATACTACTTAACCAACTCATGAGGGGCTTTCCGACATATAGGGAGCAATGAGGTGAACTGCTATCACTTTTAAGGAATAGACAGTTTAGCTAATGTCCGACGTGAATTTTTGTATTAACGAAGTTTAGGTGAAGTGGTTATCCTATGCACTCTACAGAATATAGGGGCGGATGGTTGGAAAAAGGCATGAAGTATAACCTTCGACTCGGCATTCTCGCTGTGGATCTCCTTCGTATCCTGGAAGACATTCGCAACGTCCATCGATGCAATGAGCATTTTGGCCACACGTCACTCCACGGCAGCGGTCTGACGTGGAAATTAACTTATAAATACGTGCTTCAAACAGCAGGCTTAGCAATAGTCATAACATGCTGTGCTTTTGGCAGCCATCCTACACCCTCACCTTCAACTTCGCGAAGAGCATTCTCATAAAAACGGAAAGTAGAGAAAAGTGTTCGCGATATTAGCACATTCATGCATTCCTGTTAATGCATTCCCATTTACTTTTAGCTGGTGAAAGTGAATTGGGGCCATGTGAATCCCAAATCAAATGTATAAGAGAGCAGGATGACGAGTTCCCATTGGAGAACTTACACATTTTTCATGCGTATGACGATTGCATGCATCAAATAAGTAGAGCTTCAGAGAAAACTATGTTGAGTTGGCGAACCGACTTTGGAAGGAAGCATTTCGGGCGCATACAGCTTACCCAGAAATGTACTATCAAACTGGCATTTAATGTAGGGATTTCCTCGAGACCCTTCTGGACAGTGACAAGTGCCGAGATCACAGAAAGCGCCTACACCGCAAACCACTTTGTGGCATGAATCACGAGGCGTTCGTACAGCCGGTTCTGAATAGGCAGAGATAAGTGAGAGCTGGCCTTTCAGTGCGTGCACTCAGTAATGTGGTCTAACTTACTCAGATATTGTATCTTCACGCAGACCTCGTAAGGGTTCCCTGTGAAACCCTGACGACACTTACATTCACCATTTAGGCATACAGCATTTGTATCACAACCCAGTACCTTGCATAAGTCCGCATTAATCTCTAGAAGCATGGGCAAGAAATAAGATGTGGCGGGTGTGAAAATATACACTTATTCCTCATGCGACCATGCAGAATTTCCCATTCAATGATATCTAAGTCACAGCGGTGCTCCCTTTAACAACAGCATTTCCTACTCTAAGATTGGAAAACCTTGAGATATGGACTGTTAAGCATGCACATTTTAGGGTTTTTTTGCTCTGAAACGAACATTAAAATGAGCTCTTTGTGAGTTTTCATTGCGACTTCAGTGTGGGTTACCGATGAGCCTCTTCATTGGATTATTAAGCCGACACGAACAAAATAAACTGAGAGTTGGAAGTTAAAATGGCTAGTTTTGATCTTGCAAAGTAGCCTCGATGTAAATTTTCAATACAGGATGGATGTTGCTTTAAAGGCGTTTGACATGCCTCAGCATGTGTCCCCAGCCGACTTACCGGGCCTGCATTCGGTGTACGCGTCTCCCACATAACCGGGCTCACATTCGCACCTGCCCTCAACACATCTGGCATAGTAGCCGCAACGGACACCACGGCAAGCATCTAGGTGTTCAGTAGCACAAGACCAACAATCCAAGGAAAAGGGTGGACCATCAATAAAGGGCGCGCAGTCAGTAAATTAATGCAGTCAAGCAACAGACGAATGAATTGCATGCACTGGTGTGACAAAGTAACCCCCTGTCGCTCGGGCATTACTTATGCATACATGTATTCCAGCTGTAAAACGGTTTTCCATTCAAATGAATGAAAAATGCTTTTAACGAACTTGTTCCGGAGACGTATGCATATTACTAGTGTCTTTGTGTTCTGCTGGTCTACTGTCGCTGTTACTAACTCTAAAACATGGTGTCGAAGATGTAGTCAAGACGGTCAATTGTTTCATTGCTAAAGTTCGGGTACTTATGTATTATGTAGAACAGAGTTAGCACGTGCTTTGAAGAACCCGCTTTATGATAGGCCAAATTCGTGCTGATGGTGTCTCTGTTTTGCCCACTCACAACATTGATTGCCACATCGCAGCCATAATGTTACTACCACCAGTTGTCGTACGGATATTCACAGATGTAAGCACATCACATTTCCTGATACGCCTCTTCAAATGAACCATAAAGTCTCTAAATTACCTACCACCAAGACTTACTGACCCGATGTCAATTAAAATAAAACAGCTTAACATAAATAGGTCGAACTGTCGTCCTGCAGTAACGAAGGAAAGAAGAAAGCCGATGCTCATGCCGCAACAAAGGTAGCATATTTCAACAAGCCATGTCAAGCGAATGGCTAACCAAAAAAACGCATGAAGTAAGCGCGGTAAGCAGATGTGGTTCATGTTCAAACCTACCAGCGGGTCGGCATTCCCGGTAAGGATCGCCTCTATGATCAGCCTCACAAACGCAATAGCCATCTTGACAGCGCGCATTAACGCCACATCGCACATTATCACACTTATCTGAAAACAGCCCAACCGTTTAATAGTAAAAAATACTTTCACCCACTGAAAAGTACGTCCGCCTTGTGGACGGCTAGTTGTGGTTCCTGTTTGAGACCTGACTTTCCGCTAACCGTTTGCTTTGTACCTACTTAACAATTAGCATGGTGGATTGAATTGTCTTAAAGTCTGCGAGCTTTACCCTCGAACGATCGAGTTCTTTTATGTGAGCTGACATAGACCTACTTGTTCCCCAGTGGACGACGCTTTACAAGCTACACAGGGGAAGTGAAGAGGAGGCACTCCATTGGCTACAATTGATACGATAACAGGACGAACACTGCAAACATTAGTTAGTAAATAAGTGAACAGTAAAGAATTTATTTGAAAGTCGAAAATGAGCTAATAGATTAACTTAGGTCTTTCTTTACTTACGTTCAAATGTTTTTAATTTCGTTAAGTGGCAGAAATGCTTTATTACCGAAATGCCTGATCCCGAGGAACGCGTTTAGTGTTTATACAACTTCTCAGTCCATTTGTAAGTGGACTTACCCGTTTTCTCTGCTTTGCATTCGTAGTTGGGATCACCACTGAACCCAGGCTCGCACACGCACCGACCTTCCACGCACCGTGCATTGTAGCCGCAGCGAACGCCTTCACACGGATCTAAAAAAGACGCAGTTGGGACACACTAAAATGCCTGATCACGTGAAGAGTTCGATCGGCTTCCCTGATTGCCGAAGTTTAGACTGTTTGAAGGTAGATGGTTGAGCAACAACATGCCAAAAATTCTGCTTTATTTTGAGTCTTCATGCCAAACGACCGACGAGCCATGAAAGCGGCAGGTATAGGAGGGAAGCGGTTAGTATTTCGCCTATATTACCTTCATTTTCATCCTCATGCAGAGCCATTTCTAAAATTTAATTCTGAGTCCAGCCTAGAACACCGATGAGAGAGAAAGAAGATCACATGAGCCTCGAGATGCAGACGCTACATGCACTTTCCTCTTTTTGTGGGTGGAGGAGAGGAGGAGAGGTGGAGCATGCCTCTCGATGCGGTACCTTTGCACAGTTGCTCGCATTCCGCCTCAGTAAGAAAGTTGTTTTGAGTGCCTCGACAGCCACCGTAGGTGTATCGAACACACCTCTTCAATGGGGGGAAGTAACCGTATCGTGTGCTCCGGTTGTGGCAGGGGCCCGTGCGAATAGGCAGGAAACAGATTTCCGAGCGCTTAAGCGCTAATGTTGAAATGAATTATATGAAGTTAATTGTCTGCACTGTGCTTTAGTAGGGGTGGGTGGAAGAGCCTGTGAGGCCATCATCATCATCATCATCATCATCCAACTTTTCCTCGATAATGTTGCGCCGTTGAAGTTAATCCGACTAGCCTTGTCTATGTGACGGTTTACTAAATATGGAGCTATCACTAATTACTATAAAGTAGCAAAGATCAGACCATATTAGCTATTTGCTGGTATGCATTCTTCCTTTCTAACTAGCCTTAGGGATGAAGTGGAAATAAAGTCCGTTCCTACGCCTATCATTACTGCACTAGATGGATGTTGACAAATGAAATAGCTCAATGTTTATAAAAACGCGCCCACCTTGAGATATTCCTCTACCCACTTTGAGACGAAACCGCTTGCATCCAGCTCGTGGGTTTCCCTCGTGTCCAGGCAAACAGACACAACTGGTATCCACACATACGGCGTTCTTGCCACAGTGTGTATTCGCACAGGAAACTAAAAATCCATCCCATTTTCTGTTTTACTATAACACCCGTCTATGCATGCTATCATGACGCCGTTCTCCTCCATGCAAGCGGTATGGCATGATGATGCGGATGAAGAAAAATGGAGCATTCGGAGAGATAGGCATGTGGCCTTCCAATGCAGTTAACATTTCAATGACGATGATTAGCTTTGCCTTATGCACGTTAAGCAAATATGAGTTCAAAATGACTCGAAGCATGAAATCACTACAAAGTGGTGCGCAAAGTGACTCGATGTCATGCACTGTAAGAATTATGAAACACATTGCAATATGAAGTTGACAACTCAGTATACCGTTGCAGACAGTCTCACAGTCCAGTCTTGTCTCAAATCTGTTCTCGTTTCCCCCACAGCCACTGTAGTTGTACTCCTCACAGCGCTGAGTGGGAGGATAGAAGCCGAATCGGGTGTGGGTATTTCCACAGGTCCCAGTTATCAGAGGTAAGAAACACTTATCAGGCACCTGATGAGAGAACGGAACTGTAGGAAATAACATTCGTAAGACATCCGTTTCTCGATAGCATTTGTGTGACTTGATAGCAGCTTCGTTTTTTTCATGATCCTTAACGGAGTCCAAGAAAATCACCTCTTGTCAATTGTTAAAGTTAAAACAGTTCCAAAAAAGGGGAATTTTCTCCAAAGCTGTCAATTTGTCATATATCTGATTATGGTATAAAAACATTTTTGACAAAATGAATGCAAATACTTGATCCTATGAGATGAAGTGAGACCTAGAATGATTTGAAATAGTTCAGGGGATGGGCTTCGGTATGACGTGGAAATATGGATTTTTAGGCTAGTCGACAGGTCCATAGCCTGGGTCATCATCCATGCTACCGTTAAAATATCGTAGTACTTTTCGCTTCAAGGGTGAATGGAAGAATATGCATTGGGTTATGGAGAGATACTATCAAATAGATCGGGTATTGAAGCCGAAGGGTGACCATCAAATGTGCAAACATCGGCCTACCGCGTTTTTGGGTACTTTATTCAGAGCAGTAACGAGGAACGCCAACTTACACCTATTCTGTGCTGCACCACATTCCCTTTCGCACTCCTCAAGAGTGTCAAAGCGATTTTCGTTGCCCAGACAACCAGTGTACAAAAATTTCTCACAGCGACCTGTTCGTGAGTCGTAGCCATATTTTTCCAATCTATCGAAGCATTGTCCGGAATCAATTGGGAACTGGCACTTGGGATTCGATGATGGCATTTCTGTAAAAGGATGTGGAAGTATATCATAGAGAAAGAGCAAAAGATCTTCAACATAGCCTGAAGGTGCTGTTCCTCTGTAAGGCTTAAGATGGTTTACCATGAAGCATAAGTAACGGAGGATCGCTTACCGCTCCCGATGGGCCGGCAAGCGTGGAAGGGATCACCGTAGTAGCCCTCCATGCATTTACACTGACCCTGCAGGCACTCGGCATTTTCTCCACATCGTACACCCTCACATGGGTTGCCTAGAATGAAGGAATAGTTGTAGGCTTCTACGCTCAAACTTGACCCCCGCCTTGAAGCCCAAAATTTTTCTTATTTTAAAGCGAATTCTTGAATAAAACAATGAAACTGCTCGGATAGTCCACCCACAATTAAAAATAACTTTGGGCATATACAAACTTGAAGCAATGTTTGGAGATTTAAGCTTAGGCAAATGCTTTATTTAGAGTTGGGTCTGCGAAAATATCGGAGCTTGATCATCATTATTTCGATCTGAGTTGGCGTGCAAAGATATGATTAGGTTTCAAAAATGGACACTAAAATCTCAGCTATAAAGCTAAGGATTCGCCTCGAACTTACAATAGGACCTCGGGCTTTCTTGGGTGCGATGGAGTGAGTTTTCGAAAAGCTGGACAATTTTCCTTGTTTACTTTTGTCAACCATTCAAAAGGGATTTACATTGCAATCAAATTAGTATCACTATTTGGTACAAATTTTGCAAACACGAAAAGCAATGCATCTGAAATCGGTTTGAAATCTTTACAACATGAAAAGTCATACCCGAAGAAGCTGGTCGACAGTAGGTATTGCCATCACCCTCGTAGCCCGGATTGCAGTAGCAATAGCCATTCACACAGTAAGCGTTGTGACCACATCGAACGTTCGCACAAGGGTCTTTAATGGTTTGGGAAAAGAGATGTAAATCAGCAATGGATTCACCTTTCAGTCAAAGTGATCAAGTCACTTCAATTGAAGGTTTAATATAACCATGATGTAATAAGGCAAACCTTGTTGACCGAGAGCTTCACAACGCTGCTGACACTTCTCTAGACTATCAAAGTTGTTCGCATTGCCCTGGCATCCACTGTAGTAGAAGGCCTCACAGCGACCGATGGAACGATTGTAGGTGTAGCGTAGTGTAACCTCATTGCAAGGACCCACTTCCGTGGGCAGGTTACATATATCGTCGCTTTGGCCTGCAGTATGACCGACATTTATCAGAATACCTTTATTCATTACTGCAAGAATTATTCATACCTGGTTTATTACACATGGCACCAATGACTAAAAATTAGATTACCTGTTTCCCGAGTTTAGAATGAACTATGACTGATTCTTGCAATAATAATTACACGGGCTTCTTATTTCACCCAACCTCCATTCAGGTGTGCTTGTGGCACAAGCATCACAACTGTGGCTAGGAGTAAATGGGTGGAGGGCAATGTTTCGTGAAATAAGCAAGAATGGAATCGACTAGCCCTAACCTCCTGTCCACTGGCATTCGCGGTAGGGATCGCCGCTGTAGCCCTCGTCGCACTCGCATCGACCGTCGCTACAATGCGCGTAGTAGCCGCATCGAAAACCTCGACAAGGATCCTCATCTATGTGGAAAAACATCTTTATTTTTGTAGAAATGCGAACACAGTCCTATTACTATTGCATACACTGATTTCTCAAGAAATAAAGCGGATTTTGGAAGATCTGGCATCACGTTGGAGTTCTTTCGGAACTAAGACCTTTAGTTTTTTGAGCACGATTAACGAAGAAAGCTTAACTAATCCCCACCACAAATGCTGCTTAGATACCAAAACAGCAAATATGAACATTATCGGCCTACATGATGGACGGCATTCGATTTGTGGATCGCCCTCGTAGCCCCGTTGGCAGAAACACTGTCCATTTGAGCAGTAGGCGTTAGCACCACATCGTACGTTTTGACAGGGATCTAGAAGGTGGTGAAAGTAACGGATCAACAGAAGAAACCTAACTTCAGCAGCTGTATTAAGTCATCCATTAAAATAGATTAACTGATCTCGAGTTTAGTGAAGTTTACATTAGATATGATCAACTTTTGCTAACCTCCTGTCCACTGGCATTCGCGGTATGGGTCTCCACTGTAGCCCTCCTCGCATTCGCACCGACCTTCCCTGCAACGAGCATTGTAACCGCAGCTAACGTCTCGGCACAGAACACTATCTGTTGAAGGATGCAGAAATAGTAAGCTTTACGTCCCAAACAGATACTTGAATCAGTTTATGGTGCTATATTTATTAAATGAACGAATTACAATACCATTTTTTGGTTATTAACAAAATATTCTTCAACTTTTAAGGATAGATATTCGATTCCACCTTAAGACTTCCTCACGAATGACAATACGAATCAAATATCTAAATGCTTAGAGACGTTCAATTCGCAGATCGCATTTGAGAGAATAGCTCGTGAGTCGCCCTAAGAAAGCTACACCTTGAAAAGTTGCATCCTTGCTTAAGTACCACCACGTCAAAATACGTGAAGGGCGCCAATTAACGACCGTAGGAATGACAATTTGCCATTCGAACGATTTGAATACAAAATACTGAAAGCAGGAAAGAGCCACAATCAGGATGAGTGTTGCACATTTTACTATTTTTTTTAACATTCGATACCCGAACACTGAAGGCAGGCATAAACAGATTGCATTTAACGACCTCATGGCTTCAAAATCAGAGATTTAACATTGTATCATGCGCTCTGTCACGGAATGCAGAGCACTTTACCTAAAGAAGTCGGTCGGCATTCGATGTTGGCATCACCCTCGTAGCCCGCGTTGCAGTAGCAATACCCACCCGCACAATAGGCGTTGAGACCACAACGCACAGCATTCGGTGTTGGCATCACCCTCGTAGCCCGCGTTGCAGTAGCAATACCCACCCGCACAATAGGCGTTGAGACCACAACGCACATTCACACAAGGATCTTCAAGAGACAGAAGAACGTTTCAGTGAAGGAACAGTAGTGACCAACTCAATCTCGTCCCAATCCGACTCTAAAGGACAATTGACATTCAAATCCGAAAATTGATCCTACTGATTGGAAGATTCGCAACACCACCGACAGTCATCCTGTCCCTCAAAGCCACTCGTTTCACTCTCACAACAACCACAATGGAAGGCTTTGCAGCGATTGTTAGAGGGGTTGTAGGTGTAGTCTGGAAAAGCCCCACTCAATCCACAATCCACAATCCACAACCATCACATCAGCCTGGTCATTTAATATGGGAAAGTATGCATTAAATACTACATCTTCGTGTAGGGACCGCAGAACGTAGTGTGTAGTGCCTTGACTGCAACGGATGTTATTTGCTTGCAAGGATGACCTTCGAAAAATGAACAAAGGCGCACCCGAAGAAGCAGGTCGGCATTCGGTGTTGGCATCACCCCTGTAACCCGCGTTGCAGTAGCAATATCCACTTGCACAATAGGCGTTGAGGCCACAACGCACATTGGCACATGGATCTTTGGAGAAAATAACAGTAGTGTAGAAGAAATAAGTCTCACAATAGGCGTTGAGGCCACAACGCACATTGGCACATGGATCTTTGGAGAAAATAACAGTAGTGTAGAAGAAATAAGTCTTGCATTGCAACTTATGCAAGCCTAATTAATGACACAGGTTTGCCTTCAAAATTCAAACGACACCCAAAATATAAGCGAAATTACATCTGACATAAGCCTCATTCGCTTGGAAGGGCAAGATGTGGAAGCATATTGTGTAAGCACAAGAATCGAGAAGGTTCAAACACCCTCTCCATAATGAGATCATGAGACTCACCTTGCGGATAAGACGATTCGCATTGCCGCTGACAATCCTCCAGGTTCTCAAAGTTATTTGCGTTGCCGTGGCATTCACTGTAGTAGAAAGCCTCGCAACGGCCAGTAGAACGGTTGTAGGTGTAGCGTAGGGTAGATCCAGAACAGGAGCCCACTACCGTTGGTAGACTACACACGTCTTGGCCTTGATCTACAGCGCCATTTGCAGTCATCGTTTAGGCTTGATAACCCATTTGCTCTCTAAGACGACTGAATGCCTATATATTTCTATATGCTCAGTATTTGCATGGTAAAATTAATTATATTCGAAGAAAACAACCAAAATTTGGGTTTATTGACATTGACAATTCACTTGAAACTGAGCCATGCAAATTTGTGTTGTGTGTATGGCTGCATTTCCGTAAAGCACTTCCTGATGCTGGAGCAATTTTGGGTACAGAGGTCAGCGCGATTTTGTGAGATAGGTCATAGATAGTCTGGACCTTCTGCTCGTTGGCATTCTTTGCAATGATCTTAACTGTGACCTTCATCGCATTTCCAATCTCTTTGCCGCAGTACCCGCTGTAGGTGTAGCAAACATCCATGGACCAACATCCCTGGTACTTGACAGAACTAAAAATATTGGTAGCTTTCCCAGCCATCGTTTTAAATAACGGAATGATGCATTTAAACAAAGAACAATCTTGCTAAACATTGTCTCTGTGTAAGCTTGGTGGAATACTAGTACCTAGAGTAAAATTATGACTATCGTGATCAACGTTATCGACTTACATGACGGACGACACTCGATTTGTGGATCACCCTCGTAACCCTGTTGACAGAAGCATCGTCCGTTAGTGCAGTAAGCGTTTGCGCCGCATCGCACATCTCGACAGGAACCTGAAGTAAGACGCACAGCCATTTGAAATAATAACGCTAGCAAACAACAGCCAAAAATTAGATCGGAACATCTTTCCTTTTTCTGCAGATTTGCTTGCCCAGAGGTGTGAATCAGTCTATGCATCAGATCGCATATTGCCTGACAAAGGCTCACCTACCTGACGTGATGATTCGCGAAGTCGCTAACAATCCTCTAATCTCTTGAAATTCTTAGCATTACCCTTGCAACTGCCGTAGTAGAAGGACTCGCAACGACCAATAGAGCGGTTGTAAGCAGCTTCCATGGGCAGACCGCAGCTGCCCTTGTTCTGGTCCGCGCTACGAACCTCAGCCATGGATCAACTCATATCATTATGCTTACTGAATGTAAAGTAGGGATTCTAGTAGCATTTCTATAGTGATCCAAACGCGAAACTATCTGGTACAGCTCTATAAGGTTCTACCTCTCAACTCAGGAGGCACGTTAAAGCAGTGCCATTTAGGGCTGAACTCGACCATCTTTGCTTCCCCTCACACAGCAAGCCAAAATCCCTAATAATTGATGACAACATCCTCCAGCCGATGTTGAAAAGCTTTTACAAACTGTGAAACATTGCCTCACTGAGGTCTCCACTCCGTTTTTGCCACTTTCCACGTTTCATCGTCATTATTAGCAAAATGTTACCCAAAATTACACTCAATAGCATTTAAGATATGATCAAAAGATATCCAAATTTAAGAGAAAATTGGTTAAATCTAACATCATTAAAATGCCTACAGTAAAGAGTCAACTTAAGACTCTATATTGCTATGCCACGCTGAAGTGCATACATATATTAGCAAAGTAGTAATGCAAAACGAGCAAAATAAAAAATGCAAGTCGAACCAACCTCCTGTCCACTGACACTCGCGGTACGCATCCCCGTCGTAGCCCTCATCACATTCGCATCGACCGTTGCTACAATGTGCGTTGTAGCCACATCGAATGCCTCGGCATGGATCATCTGCACAAAGATTACCAAAGACTCATTATAAATGCAGGGCTCTTGATATTTCTTCAAGCTGTCACTTTTCTGGCAGTAACCTGTTTTCCATCTGGCACTGTTTGTGCATTTTAAAAAACCAAAGGAAAGTAAAAATTTCATTGCGGAAAGCATAACCATGATTACCACTTTGGGCAGATTATTCGGCCTTGGGGTACTAACAAGCGAGGAGCTCACACTTAAAGTTCTCAAACATATTATAGAAATCTGTACATTCGGTCACCGCAACATAAAGAGAACACTACCTAAAGAAGTCGGTTTGCATTCGGTGTTGGCATCACCCTCGTAGCCC
>MIEF01006256.1:0-51739 GCA_001870725.1 Taenia solium
GCAGATAATCACTGCGCTCCGAGAAGATTGTTTCGGCATATGTCCGCAACCATTCCATACGCTTGCAAAGCGATTGTCAAAATTCATGGCAGATCGCAGAATAAAAGCGCATCTTGCATCGGTTCTTCCTTAGGCACTTTTTTTCTTTTCTTTGAAGATCACCGATAAACGCAAGGTCGCATCACTCAACAATAGTCATCGCATTCGTGTTGTGCTGATGACTTTCCCATTATGAAGGTGTAAACACTTTGGCGACAATTCTTGGCATGCTGGTGTGGAAAGACGTCGAAAAGAGTTAAAAATTTACCACAGGATTGACATCTACATCCCCATCGGCGGCCTGACAGACCTGTATTTGGGTAATTAAAGGAGGCGGCATGGTGCTCTAGACCTGTAGGTCTACACCTGGGGAGAGCAGATCCACATTTTTCAACCACCTTTGAATCGCTACTGAATAAGAGTTCGAGACAAGTTCATTGAACGAGCTACTTATGTGGCAGAGGTTGAGTTGACCTTCAGCAGAAGGGGAACAATCTTGGACAAAGCCACTTATCACTCGTCTACAAGCGGTAGAACAACCATTTGTCTCGCCCAAAGCATAAATCACTGGCCAAAATAAATCTCGGTTGTGGAACAAGTTGCCTGCCCGGTTGTACCATGCCAATTCGCCTGTCCAACATGACAGGAGGGATATTTTACCCCATGAAAGATGCTTGAGCCAAATTTAAAGTAACTCCGTTTTTTTCCTTTTGCTACGAAGAGCAGTTGTTTCGCTTAACAACTGACATTTAATTCTTCCTGTGCTGGCAACCCAATTGCAAGTCAAATGCCAGCCCATTTTGGCCGGACGGGGCTGCCTTTTAGGCGATCGGTACTGCCATGGGGAAGTGGGACAGCAAATAGCTCGCCTGATATGGAAGTGTACAGACCCATTCTGTGCTAATGCTAGCCAGTTATGGTGTGCAGAGGCACCAAAAGGAGGTAAACATGGCAATGCGATTGATTGCCTATGTTTGGGTAATCCGGGAAGAGACATGGTGCTCCAGACCTCAATGTCTTTAAGGGTGGATCAAATTTTCTCCTTTTCGAAATTAGCTACGATCTCTACTTTTTAGATTACCACCGAATAAGTATTTTAGACAAGTCCATTCTGTCTGTCTTTCACATTACAAAGGTTCGGTTGACAACGACTTCTGATCAGAAGCAATTAAACTTTTCAGCCTAGTAGATGCAAATTTCCTTGTCTTTATTGAAACAAATGGGCAGATTTGTGCAAAGAACGCGAACCTAACCAATCCTGTGAACAGAATAAGGTAGTTTAATTCATCTGACACAAATGCAATTACCCTGGCGCAAAACCCACTTACTGAGCAAAATGGTTTAAGATATACTACTTAATTTGCGTGACACCTAACAGCGAATTGAGAAGTCGAACCCAAAGGATAACCACTTTGATATATTTTCTGGAGAGCTGGAAAAGTTTGTGCTGAAGAGGGGAACAATGTGTGACGATTGTCAGCAAAAGGGTTGAAAAGGACGTCCATTTTCGGCAACTAACCCAGTTCAGTCGCGCTCCACCTGGAAAAGTTCTTTGCGGAGCTGTCCGCAATGCCTATATGAAGATGGCAACTTAGCAAACTTGCGCCACCTCGTCCACCCAGTACTGAGGGGAGGATAAATTGGCTGGGACTTTTTGATGCACAAACTCTTCCTCGAGAAATTATTTTAGATCATATTCGCTGTTAAATGCTCCTCTCTGAAGCCAGTGTTGCCGCTACTAGCGATAGGCTCACGAGATAACCAACACAATTTCCTCCTCACAATAAAGCCCCACATTAGGATGAAACTGTAGGGCTAGAGTTCTCAGTGTCATGGAAGTGAGAGATCCCTCCAAATGCAGTCAATTTGTTGTTGTGATGGCCAATGGAGAAGATTGGACAAGAAGGACGTCCAAAAAGAGAGTAGGGTAGCACAATGCGCTTGTTATTAGCTTACCTCTTCGTTTCATTATCAACAACAAGAAAGGCCCCGCCTTTGTACTTCCGGCCTGCTGCATGGCTTCCATGCTATGCCATTAGCTCTCTCCCACACATAAACATTCCTTACATCGGCACTACAACTCCTGCTCCAGCATTGTTACTTCTTTAGTTCTAAAAAAGTGTCGCCGCACTCACTAAAGTTATCCAATGAGGGAGTCATTAGTTAGGGGAAAAGAAGAGCTAACAGGGTAGCTTAGTGCTTCAAATGTTGGTGGAAATCAATCGCATCTGATGGATTTTGCTTGCTGTTTGAAGCACGATGCAGTTTTATCCCTCCCAACTTGAGTGCCTTTTGACCGACTCTCAATATTGTCGACTCACATTGAAAGAAACCAAGATAGCTCTTTACTTGTTTGCTTAATTCACAGCCTCGCGGTGGTGTCATAGTAACACAGGCCTCGACTCTACCTACAGGCTATCGACTAATCACACCCTCACGTCTACCCTTAACCTCCACCAACACTGTGGCCTCCATGACTCCTGGGGTTGGTGCTTCTGTAGTGACTTCGGCGTCCCGGACACAGCTCAACTTCGTCCAGGTGGTGTCCACTGCCCCATCGACTTCGTCTGTACAGGGGTTAAGGCCGAGACCGCTAGTACCACAACCTCTTCGAGCTAACCAGTCCATCACCGTCAGTGGTACCGGTGCCCCTTCTCTCATCTCAATAGCACCATGCCCAGTGGTTCGGCCACCTCCCCTTAGACCTCTATTAGCAACTGCGAGTAGGCTTATTCTCGCTAGCTCGCCTAGCCTGGCACCCTCTCTGTGTCCACGAATGGTACGAGTGGTAATGCAGCCAATGCAATTGGATCCGAGTCTCGACTAAGCTGTCACTGAAGCCGCCACCAAATTACACAAGGTCGACATAGAAATCTTCAATCTCCTCAAGGAGCTGAGGCATTTGGAGTCGCTGCTGGCAGAACTGAACGCTTGTGTTAAAGAGAAGGAGGCTGCGGTAGCTCGTTGTGGTCGTTCCACCGTCAACCCTTACTCGCTCAATAGCTACTCTACCTCCATTCTGGCGCGCCTCAATCGTACTGCCAAGGCGGCAACTGCGTCCAACCAACGATCAAAGGGTCGGCAATTCCTACCTTCGGTTAATCCCTATTCTTAACCACCTGATAAATTATTCAAGTCCAGCGTCTCCTCCACTTACCCTGGGGTCGATAAGGATGCACCGGTGCCTCTCTGGTGGGCAAAGTGACCCCCTGCCAGCATCGGTAGCCCCAGTACCCTTCTGTACGTCAAACAGACTCCGCTTCAGTGACATGTCGTCTTTTACATTCAATAACGCTTCGAGCCGCCACATGAAGGTTACACGGTCCTCTGCTTCTGGGCTTTCAAATACTTCCATTTTAGTGTCTTCAAGGTTCTACCTTTCCCATTTATGCGCAGAGAATAGGGGCTTCCAATTGATGAATACCTCAAAAAAGTTGCTTCTTTCAATTACTGGCTGACATGGACAACCTATTCATAACCATTTCGAGGTGTCTTTTGGCTGAAGCATTCAACTCACCACTTTCATCATCTACATGGTGGGTGGGTTATTGTAGTTTATAAACTTACTGGTAAATGCAAGTTGGTTTTGCTCATCTAACCTTCCTCATTCGTTTGGACCTTCACAAAATCAGATGAAGGGAAAGGCTGACAACTCTTGTCACTCATGTGATGCTTTATGACCCTCTTAACATGTAACTTAGGAAAACAAAGTTGCTACCTGCAATTGTAGCCCTCCAATAAGGAGGAGGTTTTGAGTTGCCTTTAGAAAATGCGACTCTTTTTTAGCATGGTTCCATGTCGGCGGCCATTGCAGGCGACCTCACCTCCACGAGGTGTCTTTCCATCCCCAAGTCCCTCCAGAAGACAATCGAAGGTGTAATGCTTAGCCAGAATGAGCGTTACCGATGCAGAGGAGGACTAAGGTCCACAGGCGTGGCACGGAGGTCTGCCAACCAGCGCAAGTACAAAGGTGGAGCTTGAAGTGCCCGTAAACCACAACCAGAAACGCAAACAAACAATCACTGTGCTACACTTCCTCATGCCTCCGTAACTGAGGGCGCGTAACTTTGTTCAAACCATGTTCGAGTTACTGTTGGAAAAAGTGTTGTAAACAACTCCATTCGTGAAGCATCCATGTGGCAGAGGTTGATTCGACTCCAAGAAAAGACCATTAAACAGGCGAGAGAGTGTATTTCTGTCTCGTCCAAAGGATAAACAACCATTGACAATAAATCTTGCCTGCCGAACGAGCCGACCGATTTCGCCGCCTCATTCGGTCTGTCAACCTTGGCAGTGGGGATTTTTTATTCCACGAAAGAAAATCAAAGCCAACTCTACAAAATACATGTTTGTGTCACTTTTGCCGGAAAATACTAGTTATAGTATGAAGTCGTCACCAAATCTAGTCTGTTGGAAACTCCGGATTCAGTAGAGGCGTAGCTCCGGGCTCCTATTTGCATAGCGATTCGGGCCATGGCTGGCGCAATGAACCCTGCCACACTAACAGAGTCAATGCCATGCACACGACCTTGCTGGTACACATGCAACTGCCGAATGAAGGGTCGAACCCCTTTCCTTGCTTCACATGCGCAAATATTCAAATTAGAATGTTGCTGTCACCCGTCAATGCACGCTCACCTCCTGGTTGGTGTCGATGTCGGCACTACAGCGGTTGTCGAAATCTACGGTGGATTTTGCGAGTCAAACCATCTCCTAAATCTGGAAAGTCCATCCGGGTCTCACTTGGAACTGTGAGAACCGATTGCTTCATTCGATGGCATGTTCCAATGGAAGAGCAGGATGGCTTGGCTCAACTGACATTGCATTGGCACTGTGTTGACAGCCTAGTTGCAACGGAAGTGTCAGCCTTGTTGGCGCCAAAAGTGGTAAACACAGTGGGGAGATTGATTGATTGATTGATTGATTGGTTGATTGATTGATTGATTGATTGACACCTCCATCACTGTGTGCGAGCATAGCGGACTGACGAACCCACGTGAAGGTGGTCAGGGAGGAGACGTGGTGCTTTGAAAGTCGATGTCTTGAAGGAACGCGATCACTTCCTCGTTTTTGGAACGAGCTACGGTCGCAACTTTCCAAACCGCTACTGGATAATTATTTGGGACAGGTCCATTCGGTTCATGCCCCACACAGCTGAGGTCTGGTAGACAATGGCGACTGATCAGAGGAGGGTGACCTAGTCCCATCAAGACAAATCGTCATGGTTGCACAAGGCACGTAAATCTTCTCACCTCAGTGAATGAAGTGCCGTATTTCAATTCCTGTCACACTGGTACGATCACCCTGACGTAAAACTCACTTAATTAACCACGTGGTTTGGAACATACTACTTAAATGGTGGTACGTGTGGCAGTGAAATGCTAAGCAGAGCGCAAAGGATAACCATTCAGATTCACGTTTCCAAATGGTAAGAGGCATGTGCTGAGGAGGGAAGGATCTGTGATGTCTCCGGCAAAAGAAGCGGGACGTACTTCCACCTTCGGTAGCTAACCCAGTTGGAATGCTGTGCACCATCCGCAAAAGGTCTTCGCGGAGCTGTCTGCAGTACCTGTATGAAGATGACATCTAGGTGAACCCGTGACGCCTCCTTCGCCTCTCCTCTAGCTGGATGAAATCCAACACTGAGGGAAGAACAAAGTGGTTGGGAGGAATTAGCACAAAATCTCGTCCCCACGAACTTCTTTCAGACACTGTGCTCAACTAAATGACTTGGCTTGCAGGTCAGTGGTCCTGCTACCAGCGATGGACACAGGAGATGACCAACACATTTCCCTTCCCTTAATACAGTTCCCACAATGAGTGGCACTCCAGAGCTTGAGAGATTGGGATCGCAGTCAGTTTGTGGAAGCTTCGCGTAACAGCACGACGATGTTGGGAAGGCCAACGCGAAGGTCTGGACAAGAGGCGAGTCGGTTGTTGACACTCAAAGTGGGAAGAGAGCTGTGTAATCCCGTGTTTGTTAGTTTGCGCCTTCGTTTCATATTTACTGGCAAGCATAGCTCCGTCTCTGTAATTTCGTCCTAATGCATGACTTCCATGCCAAGCCATTAGTCCCCTCTACCCAAAAACGTTTTTTACGTCGGCGCTACATTTTCTGCGACTACTTTCGTCTTGAAAATAACATCGGTGCACTATGGTTGGAGGAAACGTCAGTTACCGTGGGGGAGAAGAGCCATTAAGGTAGCTCAGCGCTTAGAATAGTGATGGAAGTTCATTGAGGCATCTGAGGTACTTACTTGGCCATTAAAACACGATTGAATATCATCGCATCCTTTAACTGTCTCTCAGTGTCCTCGACCCACATTTAGAGTTGGAAAAGGTGAGTCCAAGAAGATGGTGTGATGCTTTGAACATTTGTTTACCTAGTGATAATGCTTGAGAAGCACTTGAGGACTCGGCCATTGCCTCTCCGGTGAACAAGGCGGTCTCTTGCTCTTATTCCCTCCTCTACGTCAAGCAGACTCTGCCTTTTAGTGCGTCGTCTTGTGTGTTTACGAACATCTCGTGTTGCTGCGTAAAAACCATACGATTCCCAACTCTGAACTGCTGATCTCTATTCTGATTACCCATTTTCCCCTCCTATGCGCAGAGAATAGGGAGCTGTCAATCACCGAAGAGGGTCGAATTGATGACTGGGGCAGAAAGCCTACTTGTGACCACTTTGAGGTGGCTTTCTACCAAAATACAACACTTGCTGTCTTCTCCATTTGAACGATGGGCAGGATATCAACCGGCCAGCAAACGCGAAACCGTTCTGCACACCCATGTCAGTCGTTTGGTTGATCCTACGCAAAGTTACGTGAAGGCGGACCCAGCCACCCTTGTCATTTGTGTGACGCTCAGTGGTTGTTACATGGCTGCCCTTGAAATGAATGAGGAATGCTAAGGTCACCGCCAGCCCAAATCCAATCCTCCAAATCAGAGTGGGTTTGATTATTTGCCTGGCAATTATGACCCTCTTCTAGCATAAATTCTCGAGGGCGATAATTCCGACAGGCCTCATTTTTAATTGATGAGTCCCTTCCTCCCTCTCTCCCTCCCTCTCTCCCTCCCTCTCTCCCCCCCTCTTTCCCTCACCACCTAAACGCTCTCCTTTAACCACTACAGTAATTAAATTTACTGATTACTTAATTACCTTATTAATTGCCCCCTCTTCTTTGCTGCCCTAAAAACAGAATTGAAAATCAATGCTCATTATCTGCATTAGCAACACTCACTAGACCAGCGAAATGTTGCAGCTCACAGTGGCGTCTGTGTACGCGATGTCGAAAGCAGAGCACCTGAAGGGGATCAAAAGACTTGGCGGAGAATCATGATGTGACTGACGTTGGGAGTGGTCGTCGTAGTTGAGGTGCGCATGTGGTGTCATTGAGAGGGAAGGAACCAGTGTGGTAGCCACGCCTCACAGACTGCCAGTGGAGTAGCACGTATTGGGAAAGTTGACGTTGCAATGGAATTGGTTGAGCTGAGAATCGAGTCGGTTAAAAGTGTTGATTGAGTGGGCAAGACCTCCCTTCCCTACCACTCAATCTCAATCTTGGTGTCATGGAGAACTGCAAGAGCCACTCCTCACCACGATTCAGGCACCCAGTCGGCCAGTCGGCCAGTCGGCCAGTCGGCCAGTCGGCAGTCAATCCAAAGCGTTGGAGCAGATGAGGAACAATCTGACCACCCTCGAAACTTATTGCCATCTGTTAATGCAAGGCGTCTGGATGAGGTCCATCTGCTCAGCTTCCAACCCACCACTCCTCTACTCAACTGGCGTAGAGGTGACCGAGTCCACTTATGTGCCTTTTAATGCTCAAGTCGCCAATGTAGGCTGTTCGTCACGCCCCAATCTCCACTCACTTTAACCACGAGCGCTTTTGATGCAAGTCTTCGCCAAATGTGGCGCCACAGCTACGATTACGGTTGAGGCTTAAGGCGTCGCCCAACGGAGTCCTCCAGGTGACTTTGTCTTCGGCCTCAAGCACTTGCATTCGATGCGCACTTGTGAGGAGCAATTTGAGGAGGAGGTTTTAATGACTAGACTTTCCTTGCATAATTTTTATCTAAATATATGGCGATATTCAAAAGCTGCTGTTGCTTGTCATTGCAAGCTCACCTTTAGTTTGATCTGATACCGATGTTGGGAAGATGTCAAAATTTGTGATCATGATAAAAAAATTCAATCAAAATTTTCACATTTATTACCTCGTTCATGTTTTATTTGAAATTATATCTCTCCTTTTGGTGACATGAATGAGCAGAAGATTGCACCAATTAGCAACTGACACGACCTTCGTTCTGTGTTGACAAACTCTCCATAGAACAAATGCCAACCTTTATGGTCTGACGATGCAGCCTTGTCGGCACCTATCACTACTGAGGGAAGCGGGTAGAAGTGGCAAGATATGATGACATGATTGGCACCAAATAGGCAAACAATACAGTGGGATAGATGTTTCTATCGCCCTCTACGGATTCTGTAGACCGATGTGGTAGACCGAGGAGAGGCATATTGCTCCGGACACCCAAAATATGGTAAGAAAATTACGTCCACCTTCGCTAGTCACGGGAGTGCTATTAACAGTTCCAAAGGCTTCAAGATCTGGGCCACCACGCCTCTTCCCCGATTACCTGGACGCAAGTTTGTCAGTCTCTTCAAGTGACCGAACTCCCAATCTCAAAGCAGTATTTGTCTCTCCAACGTCCTTGAAAGCTACTATGATGTCAGTCATGGCCACAATCGTCCAGTATTGTCGCTAAACTTCTCTATGGTGGTGTTAATTGCTGACAAGGCAGCATTGTTTATCCACGAAGACTTGGAAATCAGGTTGTCAGCACAGAACGAAAGCACTGTCAGTTGCGGAGCGATGCAATCCCACGCTTGGAACGGACGGATATCACGTAGTCAGAAGACTGCCTTCTGACCTCCTTTGTAGCATTGCACTCCTTGGACTTGCAAGGTTTACCGCTATCCTTCCAATAAAAAGGCACAGATATTTGTTGACAGTTTGGGCCGAATACCCCCGTCGATACGAAAGCATTCCGAGTGACGCAGTGCCGGCAATCGGGCCACTCTGCAACTGCAAGTAATGAGCAACGGTGGCATATTCAATGGACAGGACAGCGATTTTATCACCCTTCCTAAACCTCGCTTGGCCCTCCTCACTGTAGAAGGGGTAGGTGGCTGTCACAATCAGGGATGCGCTTCACTCCCTCCCCCCTCAATGACGTTACGCTTGGTTCTTGAAACAAGCTTACGATCCGCAGAAGTGCTAAGTCATGAAACGGAAGTGTTGTAGAGTTACAGCGTGTACTCTTCGGTCTGTACTTTAAAGAGTTCGGCCAGTGCTCCTTCCGCATCCTCTCAAGAGGGGGTGGCGGAGGTGACGAAGTTTGACACAATGATCGTTTACTTGCCTCTTGGGTTGTGGTTTGGAGGGCACTTTAGGCTCCACCTTTGTACTCGCGCCAAGCAACGTGCCTACTGACCACGCCAGCGGCCCTTCTGCCCTTCTATGCGTCGGCAGTGCATAATCGTGCCTTCATTCGTCTTCAGGAGGGACCTAAAGGGTCGAAGCAGAAATTTCAGTAGAGAAAAAAATGTAGTGCAGAGATGCTGCTTTGTAACCTGAAGTTTTCAGTTGCTGGAAGGCGTGCAGGAAGCCGAGGTAAATCTCCTGCTTTTGTGCTATAAGCCATTCTCAGGGTCATAACTCTTCTTCCAGCGTTGAACTCTCAATTGGAGTTCGAGTCCGGTTCGGTAGTCCATAATAATGCTTTCTTGTTTATTCTTTGGGACTAAAAGTTTTTCACTTTATAAGCTTGTGCTCCTCAGAGCCATCCAATTTCTCTAGGGTCTTCACCTTCGAGCAAAATAAATTAATTTCAAAATGTCTGTCTCCCCACTTAACCTTTGTGGGATTGAAAATAATTGTGTGTGACTCCAAATGGGAATACATCTTAAAAAAGGGAAGGCAGGAGGGAACCCCACAATCCCACCACTTCGGGGAGAGGGCACAACAGTTCCTCACGCATTGCAGTGACCAATTATTCATCACCTTTCTGGGTGTTCTTTTGACTTCCACAAATCGTTCGTATCAAATCTCACCCTCAAAGTTTGCTTTGCGCCTCTTAGAGATCTCAAAAACCTTGCCGTGTTCAATAAGGAGTCGAGCTTCGAGATGTGGACCATCTTCAGGGAGCTTCTGTCATGCCTACAATCGTGAAGAGGCCTGCCACAGGTGGAATGGATCAGTCTCCTTTCTTGATAGGCGGTAGAGAAGTCATGATAGCAATGCCTACTCACCCTTCTGGGAACTCAGCGGTCACAGACCAGATGGAGTGGTACCACCGCTGTGGGATGAGGCCTATTGAAGGTAAAGGCCGTTGGTGCCTTCTCGTGCTGTTTTCGAGCGTCATCCTTCCATTCACGTGGCCTGAATAAATGGCATGTTATTTACCATCTTCTGGCAGCTAAAAAATCAACCTACATTTTGCCTCTTCATAAGCTAATTCCTCCATTTCGAGCACCATCCCTCCCCTTCAAGAATAAAGAAGTTCCAATTCTTTGTAAGAAATAGTGTTTTGAATTGATGGTAGATGGTAGGAACACACTGAGGACTGTGTCATCACATCCGCATTTTCCGCCCTTCCATTGCAACCCCATTAGCTTTTTATTTGTTCCTCCGGGAAAAGTGACCTCCAACGCGCGTGGTTCCATGGTCTTGAGCACTTGGCAACTGCTTGTGTAGAACGATCTCAAGGGAGGATGTCCTACACAAAACTTTGTACTGGCCTAGCGGTTCTTGAAAGAGCTTTCTATGGCTGCCTTCCACCGGATCCTTGATTCATTGGATCTACAACTTTTCACAGCATCAGTCTCCTTAATTTACCACAATCCTGATGTGGAGTCGTCACATCCGGCCTCCCATTGCTGGATCTATTACCTGGGTGCTGCCAGCATGGTAGGACCGAGAGTCTGGCCGAGGGGAGTGCGGGAGACGACACTCAGAGGAGAAGGTTCTTGTGCAAGGCCTTGAAGCTTTGTTTAACTCGTTGCCTCGGCTTTGTCTTCGTTTAAAGCTTGACCTTTGCACGTCCGCTAGACTGAGCAGCCTTCACCCCCAGACTCCTTTTCGTCTTTGGAGAGGTCTCAGACACATAAATTGGAATTATACAATCCCATTCCCCTCCAAATAATCAAACACTTCCTCTTTTAAATGTTTTTAAAGTTCTCATTGCTTCCCATCGATGATTGGGGAATAAAAGTCTCTAAACCAAAGAAGTCGTAAATAAAGTGGCTCCTCTGAACTATTGACTGGAACAGAAAGTCCAATCACGATTATTGGGAGCTGGCTTTCAACTCAAGTATCCAACTCACCGTCTCCTCCATCGAACTGATGAACTGATTATGGCGGTTTATAAATCTATGCACAATTACACCACACTCATTTGTTTGGTCGCACACGAAATCAAGTGTAGGCAAAAAACACCGACATTTGTCATTCATGTGACACTAAGTGAGTGATTTATGGCCCTCCTCAAGGTGAATGAAGCGAAAAAAATACCATTATCAGCTGAAATCTAGTTTCTTAAGGCAGGGTGGAGTTGATTTCTTTCCAAGACAACGTGATTCTCTTCTTGCACAATCCCTTGTGGACTATCCTTTCAACATATCTCACTATCAATAAGCTAATTCCTTCCATCCCTTCCCCTCCCCTTAAACACCACCGTAGCAATTAAATTTATTGATCCCTTAATTACCTGATTAGCTCCCCCCCTCTCCCTTCCCTCTCTGATTACAATATTAAAAATCAATACTCATTATCTCTACCATTCACAATTAATAAGATAAGTAAAAGTCGCGGCACATTGTGGCATTTGGATACACGATGTAACAAAGCAGTGCGCCTAAAGGGGAACCATGACATGATTGACACCTTGACTGAAGTGACAGTTAAAGTGAAGTGTGCACGTGAAGTCATTAATGTTGAAGTAGTCGATATGGTGAACATTCTTTATGGACTATCAATAAGGCAGCACCTATAGAGGTGGATCAAATTCATGACTGAATCTTGTATTTTGTCGTGGCGATGACACACACAATGCTAGGTGAGAGCAATGATTGGCTGCGCAGTTGAAACCCTTGTGATACTTGTCAAAAGTCCTCGGGGACACTTTGTACGATGGTGGGACATTCACCCGCCGCGTAACAGGTTGGATGGTGTGACGCCTCCAGGGATGGTCGACATGGGCACCTATTTAGGCCTATCTTGTGCCTCCGCCAACCACAAACTAGGCGACGAATCTTTTAAAGGTTGCCGAAGTACTGAGAAGTTACCACACGTAGAATACAAAGGCACGTTAGTCTGGAACTCCGTTATTTAGCCCTCGGTGTCTACTAAAGAACTGCAGCTTCAGATTCCTGTCATGTGGCTTTAAAGACTTTCATCCTCTTTATTTGATTGGCACGTGTCATGCTGTCCAGTGACAGATAGTCCATCATCTGTCTTGACACCATCGTCCAGTTCAGGCTGGACGCAGTTAATGAAGACGCCGAGTGACAATAGTAGAGAGTGCTCAAATCGAGCCTGACGTGGAAATGAAAGAAGACTCTTGCCCCTCACAATTGCGGATACTTGCTGCTACAGGCTACTTCAACCACAGTTCTGCGATGGTTGAACAATCATTTAAAGTGAAGGTGTTTGTGATGATCTAGGCCGAAATTCCAGACTGCCTTCGCCGTGCAGACACCGTTTTAAAAGTCCCACCTGGAATGAGGTCACACATCGGGATCCTTCTTTTTTGCTACTATCTCACCTTTTCGAGGAGGCTATGGCCTGGAATGCGGCGGAAGATCTTTTGCAGCAGTAGATTGCAGTAGATCGTTCACATCCTCCCTTACTCAACCACCACAGGGCTCGTGGGGTGGAGCAACGGTCGAAATTGGGGATCTAGAAGTGTCCGACGCGGGAGAAAGGACAAATGACAGCCCCTGACTGTTTCGTGGACCAGTTCCGCCTTAAGAGTCGCTAGCTCTTGTGGTCTACCAACTTAATCGTCAGCCTTGTCTATGCGTGGATTAATAGAGGGTTGGATTGATCCAACCGATTAGGACAAGTACAAAGCTCTCCTCCCTGTGGGAAACGGATGATCTGAGGAACAGTAGCCAAAGGAACCTCCCTTCTCCACTCATGAAGTCGTCCTGAGCGTGGAAGAGAGTTTCAAATTGACCATACCGATGGGATTAAGTTAGGAAACTTCCAGTGTGCAACTAGGAGTGACTGAAGGATGATTCAGCATTCTGCTACTTTGAATGTGAGGGCGGAAAGCTTGCTTGCGAAAACAAATTTAATTAGAACCATTGGTTATAGTCTAGGGCTTCCATGGATATGCACCCTGAATCTATTCAACTCCCGACAGGATGATCAAAGGGTGTAGACTTCAAGGCGGAAGCCACAAATCCGACTTACGTGTGCAAGCCTGATGGATGGCTGGGGGAGCATATCAGAGATTGAGTGTGGAACCGGATAGGTCGGTGATTTCATCCATATTTGTTTATGGGTCACGATTGCCCTTGACCTTTTAGTGATTGTCAGTGCACTTCGGTCACACCCCAGCTTGACAAGTGCCAAAAAATGAAGACCGTGAACGAGAAGTCGACCTTCTAGAATGCTCAAAGAACTGCCATCGATTGTACCTGCTGGAAAATTGAACAACGACGCCCACCGCACCTTTACCTAATGCTTCGACAACTTGGAAACCAACTTAAAGTGGTCTCGGAAAGTTGGACAAGCTGTATTCTGTTCCATCAGGTTTTATTATCATTTCATGATGTTGGAGTCCAGATGCACTGGAAGTGGCACGGCACCCAGTAAAGATTGACGAGGCACTGACGCTGTGCGTAAACAGTTCCTACAACTTGAACTACAACATCGCACGTCATCATGCCTAGAGCCACATGGTGGTTTCCAGGCGTTGTCTTATTTATCAATCGTTAAGGATTGCACTTCTTGAAACTTTCAAGATAGGTAAACATTTTGTCGTGTGGGTGCAGAGACTAGACTTAGAAAGCCATGAAAGTACTGATCATTCTGCCAAGAACTGTGCCAGATGCTTCCAAAGCTCTTTGCCTAGGAGGAAATTTATGATGTCTATCATCTCCAGATTATGGAAGGCCTTTAACAAACTACGGCAAACTGCTTGTGAAAAGGAGCATCAATACCTGAACGCACTGGACCCCGAGCCCTTCGACGGTGGAGAAGTGGTTGCACAAGAGACTTAAGCCCGGTCTCACTCCTTTCCCATCCCCCTCTTCTCTCGCCTTCGAACCCATCCTCGGACAAAACAGTTCCGATTCGATGGCAAGAGTATTCTTTATTCACCACCGATTCACTGGTTAACTGCTACTTGTGCATGGGGTGTGGGTGCGAGATAATCACAACGACAGAGACGACAAGTGAGATGGATTGGTGGCGAGGTGAGGACGCGCTCCTCCTTCATTGCAGTGGGAATGAGCAAAACACCTGACGTTTGCCCACGGGCAACGGTGGACGAAAGTTCTCCGTCGTATTGCACGACTCGCACGAGTGCATCGAGCGCATTGCAGCCAGCTGAAATGCGAAGACATCCAAGGCGTGAGGAGCCAGAAGAGGTGAGTGAATTTTGGATAGATGGAAAAAGAAGGGAAAGAATAATGAATCCAGGAGGGAAATCTGTTACTACGGTGGTAAGATTAAGGTATGCCGATTCGATGAAGGGGTAGAAAGTGAAGGCTTTGGGAGGGGAGGAACGTGGTGGAGGATGGACACGCTAGTGCATTGTGAAAAAAGAGAAATAGTTGATGAATAAACGTCCAGAACAGGGGGCAACGGAAAGCTAAATGGTTTGCCCGAACTGCCATACGACCATGTGCTAGGTCCTTCTGGCAATTGGCATAATCGTCTACATGAGACACCATTAACGAGAAGGCAGAACTATTTACTCCCGACAGTTCCTTTGTCAAATCTGTTGATTAAAATGGGACATCGCGACGCGTAGACAGGTCGTGTCTCATGCCTTGGTGACTGTCAGCCTACTCTTAAACACCAGGAGAGGAGAACATTGGGAGAATACGATCCTTTACGAGATGAGCTTGTACTAGGTTCAGGCAATCACCCACCAGAGGGTTTCCCCACCTCGCTGTTAACGTCTTGCAAAGCTGTAACCACCACCATCATCACCATCAAGCCATGCTGGTTATGTGGTATCCAGGATACCTGCGATCCAGTTAGCACCGGTGTTCAGCAAGTCTGGTGTCGAGGCCGTGAGTGGCGTTATTTGCATGTGTTGAAAGGCCAACCTTTTCAGGAGATGGCATGATTCAGAGGAGTCGTAATTCACACAACAGTGCACACGCACCCACATTGTGTGACTTGTTCCTCCGGGTTAAGTATAGGTAAACAAATAAGCAGCCTTTTTACTCCCCGTCACAGCGCCTTTCAAGCATCACAAAGTTGCGGATGAGTCAGAGGAGTGGATTCAAAAACTGCCTGACAAGTAATCGCTTCCTGTTCATACAGAAAGGGATTCAAGGGCGAGGAGGAATTCCTAGCATAAATCATCACCACATCTTCGGTGCAGTAAGAGGACTGCATTGGGGTGCGATTATCCAAGTTCCAAGTGACGGAGAAGGTGCTACCTGTCTAGGTGGCTGGCTGGATGGCTAGCCAGCGTGACCTTAGCTTCTGTGTTCTCCACCCCACCCCTCGCTCTCATGCAGATCGTGGGAGGTTAGATGATGTGCCCGCATCTGGACCTCACCCTACCTCACCGGCGGTACACCTGACGGGGAGGTAGGAAGGAGATTAGCCAATCGGAATGCAACTGACGTCTCGCGGTTCGAAGCAGTAGCATAGAAAGGGGCTCATGCTAACACAGATGTGCTATCCCCTATCCCCTACATCTCGATAAGGAGGAAATCGAGAGGAGTTCGGCGCGAAAAAATGTACAAATCTAGTCAAAATGGCCTTGAGTGGGCAATGTGATATCAAACCCTACTTCCTGCTTTTCAGACATTTAGTACTAGACAGAAGATGCCAGAAAAGGAATTTTCCCCTAATAAGGTCAGCATTAAATGTTCTATTTAAGGTCAAGGTCAACGAGACGGGCAGGGACTAACACGTGCACACTTTATGATTGTTTCAGGTGTACATGGACAAGCGGTGGCCTATTCAGCGATGACATTCCATGACATCTCCTTCAAGGACCATAATCGACATCAAAAGTGGTTGCACTATGGTTGTGGGCACTTTCCCACAGATTTAACCACTCATTCCACTGTCACTGATGCAGATCAAGGCCGTGGAAACATGTGGTACCAAAAAAAGTCAAGTAATGCTGTGTGGGAAATATTTCCGCACACCCACTGTTTATGTTGCTGCCAAGGTTAATACGCACTTGCGATTTGAAATGGCGGTGCATTTGGATGGGAAATTATTCGTGTGTGAGGTGTCAATTCAACTGGCATGCAGCCGAAGCCAGAAAAGCTGACATTAATCAGGGCCGACATTCTGTCGAACCGATATCCAAGACGAAGGATGAATTCCAGCACATACTGATTGGATGGGAGGAGAGGAGGTTAACCAGCCAAGAGCATTGCCTGGGTTATTCTGACTTGTTGTTGAATATGCTCCCTCAAATTCCTAGACCACCGCTATTTCGGTACAGAAGTAGTGCCTCGACCTTGTGGAAAGGGTAGGAAGTGCAGCGTGTTCACTAGCAGCAGCAGTAGCAAATGCCCCAAAAGGGAAGTCGGAACAACTCGAGATAAACGGAAAAGCGAATTTACTTGAAAAGTCATTAAGCTAATCAACAATTATCCTTTCCCGACTGTCACAACCACTACTGCTAGCAAGGAGGTGAAACGCATGCTTTAAATTAAGGATGTGCAAAGTTTAGACGGGGTTGACAACACATTGGGTAATAAGTAGGCCACTTAAGTAGTATGGCATGAATAGATTTCTACTTCCTGTAGATCATGAAAAGCCTGGCCCACATTGGGTAGAGAGAGTGTCATCAACTTCAAAGTTATCCGCGGTTCTTTTAAAAACCGCCATTGTTTGCGTGGTCCAGATAATGGGGAAGTAGATCAGAGCAGCGCACAACAGAGCGGAATGAAAGGCTGCATTTGCGGAGCGAAAATGGAAACAACTTGAGAAGATCACGAAACAGCGTAGTCGGAATCACCAGTTGGGCGAGATAGCGCATTGAACGGAGACGCAAGGGAGGATTGTGGGAGTTTTGGTGAAGCAGATAACATCAAGCCATTCGCAGTGTGACAAAGAGAGGCAAATACCGACCTCCTTGCCTATCTATCTATAAATAGCAGTCCACATTGTTACCCGAGAGGTGGTTGCAGCTAAAACAGTTAGAAACCTTCTCACGCGAGGGGTCTACGCGTTGAGGTAACGATTTGCTGAAGAGACGAATTTCCTTCAAACTAGTAAAGGTGTTAGAAAGAATAACGTTCCCGTAATAACACTCACCTCACCATACCCTGTAATCGTAATGGTAAGTCGAAATCATAATGCATATGTCCCTTAAAGTGAAGGATTTAAATCTTGTGAGATGTGATCAACACATCCGGTCATAAGTGGGCCACTTAGGTAGCATATGGTGCAAATTTCCGAATTCCCATAACTTATGAAAGGCTTGGACTGCATTAGGCAGAGAGAGTGGTAAAATGAACTCCACCGTGCCTACAGAGCGTGTCATCCACGTTTAGGTTATCCGCGGTTCTTTTAACAACTGCTATTGTTTGTGCGGTCCAGGTAAAAGAGAAGCAGATCAGAGCGGCACGCAACAAAACAGAATGAAAGTCTGAATTTTCATTTAGTCCGGTGCTTCGACACAATGCACATAAATTTGCATAAAGTAAAATGGAATTTAGGAAGCAGAGGAAGCAGAAGGAGGAACAACGGTGACGGTGGCATTCACTGCAAGCTAAAACGTGCAATTTCGGTAGTCTCGTACAATTAGCACTGCCGCTTAACGCCATTTCTGTTTTGTCATTTTGGGGTGGCCTACTGTCATTTTTGGGGGAAAACAGTCCGTAATGATCATTTGGCATAAGAAGGCCACCGAGAAATGTAAGCGGCATACATGAACTAGCGTGTATAAATCCGGTGACTTCACAGCCTAGGATAAACTCAACTGCGAAATGTTTAGGGGAAAGAGCAAATAGAAAAGTGACCAACCTGTTCCTTGGAAAGTTTCAAAGGTTCAGCGCAAACTATCCAGCGAACACACTCGGCGCATGGTGGTGTTGTAAGGGAACCCTCGTAGGTAAAGTAGTGATCCATGCCTGTAAAATGAATTTCGGAGATGAGGGGATAGTTAATGATGGTCAAGTCTTTACCGAAATTTAGATATTTGTGATGCAGTAAGTGTTGAGTATTTTTAACACCGTACAGCATTTATGTGGAAGTTTCAATCACTGGCTCGGGTGCACATTAAAACATGTTCCTTCAAGAGTAGGTCCAATTGCTGGACAGGCCCTTTATTTGTAGTCTACTTTGCTCCGCAAAATCACGTGAACAATAAACTTTTATTTTTTATCAACTGATGATGTTCATTATCCACGCCACACTGCAATAGGGAATATCGTGAAATTGTGTAGTGAGCATTTAAGATGGCCAAACTAACCACTTCCTAACGCTGCACAGGGTACTAAGGTTAAGTCAAACTATATATAGTCAGGACCCATAAATTGAACCAAACGAAGAGAAACAAAAGCGATGACAAATTAAATTGAGCAGCACACGACACTTACTAGGAATAAGCGCGTGGAGGTCAATTTCATCTGTGATAGGCTGTTCAGAGCCGGGTTTGGATGATTTGATGGCAACGATGAGTGGCTTCATTGCCTCACACTCCACATAGTCGGCCTACAATTGTTTAAGAGCATGGTTAATTGAAGCGAAACCTATTAACCATGTGAATTCATAGGGCAGAAAGGGAGAAATCACCTTAAGGAAAATACCAATGACGCAGATGCCCTCCGGGTCTTTGACAGCTTGATCCATTGTAGAGTATTTTTCGTTCATGAAAACCATATGCAATTCACCGGCAAAGCTGTGACCATCAACGTGGTGCTCCGATCCCCATTCATCCTCGCAGCCCCAGTGACAATGAAATTGCTGGAGGTTGTACTTGCCCTTCAGCGGGCCTCCTTCAACTGTTGTAGCTACATTAGATAAAAAATAAAAATCTAAGCTTCGCATATGCTGGAACTAGGGAACTACAAGAGTGGCTCTGATAATAAACTCACCATTGTTGCTTTTAAATGAGACTTGGAAGTTGTGCTTTTTGCGTGTAAAGAGCTGAGTACTATTGTGAAACACGACCAGCTTGATTGGCGAGAGCTTAGAGTCGTAGATGCAATTGTGTCTCACAATGTTAATCGGCGACTGCCTAGCGCCAGCAGCAGCATGACAAGTCAAGCACCAGGTGTGGGGACCTAAAGCGTTTATTTAGCAAAAACGTTTTACCATTAGTCGGACCATAACCATAGTCTACATGTCCACAAGCAGTTGTCATCGTCGCCCTGTACCTGGCGTAAATTTTGCTGGGTTTTCACGTATTTTAAATGCTTGCGTCAATAGACTTCAGACCCTGCTTCTTATTGATAAAATAAAACAAACAAGTTGCAGAAACATTGGAACCTAATAATGATAATAAAAAGCCTTTACTAAAACCTGCAACAAGAGAACTTGAAAAATTCTACCAAATCTAGCGGAAACTGGGAAGTTTAGATGTTTAGTTAACATTCGAGATTAAAAAGATAAAATAATTCGCGTGCCGATTCTAGTCTAAATACTCGGTTTGATCTTAATCGCCTACAAGTATCTATCGTGGATATTGCATAACAGTGCTCTGTTAACCTTTTCAATACATGTATTTCCCCCCATGTTTTCAATTCTGTTAACAGGATCTTTGCATTGATTTTTCATGTAACCAGTCTTACTTCTATTTAAAGGTAATTTTAATTTTTTGTCTCATATGTTTTCTGCAGGGCTATTGGCAAACAGACTTGGTCAGTGTTTCACCTACTCCACACTCTATCCATGCTTAACTTTCGTAATGAAAAATAGTCCCCCATGTAGTTCACTTTTCCCTCTTTGTTTCGATTGTATCTGTAACCTCACACCCTTGAATAGGGAGGACTAAATAGAGGCAAATTTGTAGCCTATTTTGTACAATGAGATGTTAGTGGATTATAGGAATTGGTGATGGTTGCCTTGGCAATCCTTGACATTCTCTCCGAAACGAGGCTAGTGCGGTCCGCCTGTTTGCCATTGAATAGTTACCCCTAAGTTGCTATACACTGCCCTCACCTAACATCATTATTGTAGCGCCCCGAGATTCCCTTTGGGGGAAAAGAAGTCATAGTACTAAGGCAGAATATATGTTCTGGAAACAGAGGGCTTGGGGGCTGTTGGCACGGCCCAAAGGCCGGCCAACCGGCTCAGCACAATATGGCCACCCAAGTGACCGAAACCGGCAGTTAGAGCAAACAAAGTATTGCAGTTGTCATCTTCATTCGGAGCGCGGGCCTTCTACATCTACCCAACGGTTGTGCTATCTATTGGTTAACTTAACTTTATCCAGTAGTGGTGACACCCGTTATGCACGTGGGAACATAGAACAGGTCTGGAGAGCTCAACCAGGTCTCTCTAATATAAATTGGGCTAGCTGCAGCTCTTGTACTTTTTTCTGCCTCTGTGTACGACAGCTTTAACTAATCAGTTACAAGGCTGGAAATCTCTCATGTTCCTTCTTCCAGCCGTCGTATGCGCTTGAGAGCCCCTTAAATTACTGCTATCAAACATTCCAAGAGTGTGCAAATCAGGCAACTCGTGAGCCTCGAAGATTAGCCACTGCCTTGCAGAATCTAAGCGTCAGCTATCAGAAACCGTAATTCTCGTTAGGTAGTGCAAAGCCACTTGCTATCACCCCGATATTGAGTCTATCATAAAGACCCACTTTGAGTAGTGCAGGGAACGAGAAAGGCGCCCTTCTTTGATAATGAGCTTGCCGATCTCTACTCAATCCACTTCACGAGGCCCATGTTGGCCCATAAGTATTAGTGAGCTTGTCTTCAAGCATTCTGTCTCCTAGACTGTTCACTTCATTTTGGGTAGAGGAGATGGTAGCAGCAGCAGTATTCAGTCAACGTACTCTGCTAAAACACATGCTACCAGAGTGAAAGATGGGATGATAATGGGGTCATGTCGCACGAAGCGCAATCCAGGGAGTAAAGACTTAGGCATCCGTGCAGTTCAACACAAAGTTAAATGGAATACCAAAGCATCAAATCGAACCGCAAGCCAAGTGTAAGGATATTAGGCATCTTGGCAATCAGTGAAGCGAGTTTCGAGGAAACCACAAGAATGCAATCCAACTTAGGAGGTATTAAGTAGGCTCCAGTGTCTTTAATCTTCAAAGAAATCGTCCTTTTCCATCGTTTAGCATTCAAATTTCATTCATGTGTGATTCATACCCAAAATTTGTGGGTTTTTGTAAGGGGGGCAACTCCCTCCCTCCAAATTACTGATCTTTTAGACAAAATGGCTGTTTTGTAGGAAAAGGCGGTTCTTCCGATAGCACATGTTTCTAGAGTTTATTGTTTTATGGAGCACCTCAAGTCAAATCAAGTGCGCACCTTGAATTTGCTTCAAGCCCTATAACCTAAAATCCTAGGAGGAATACCGCAGTCCATTACTTGGTAGTGCCAGGTTCAGATCTCCTTCCATTTCTTGTTTTCGCTTAGGACTCTGTTGTCTCGATCGTGCAGACGTGGTCCTTGTGTCACGAATAGGCTTCAACTCTCTTACGAAGAAGAGACAAAGACAGGAAGCAGTCTATAATGAGCTTTTTAACTTCCTAACATGGATACAACACGCAACATAAAACAGAATAATGCTTATTAAGGACAAAAGTTAGTCATTAAGTGTCTTAATCCCCGTCGTTCTCACAGCCATTCAGTCGAAGTAATAGCCCCAATGCGCCATTGTGTTGGTGAATGGTTGATGAATATAACCAGGAGAATTCATGTACGCCTTGATGGCTGGAATGCTCTAGAAATTGTTAAAAGCCAAGATCCATCAAATTTTACTGATTCATTCTAAGTAGAGCATAAGGAAGCCAAAGAGTTCAATCACCTCAAAGCGAGCAATGTATGCTCGCAGATTGTCGAAGTTGTCCAGACACTGTGGAGCGTAGGTTTTGAGAACGATCAGCAAGTCGTAGATATTGAAGTCTGGGTAGTTAACCTATCAGTAAAGGAAAACAAGGAAACTCACCTTGCAAAAGACACCACTCCACTTAAAATGTACCGAGCTATTTGTGTTGATTATTATAATTGACTTTAAACGTAAACAACTTATAATTCAACATCCACTGGAAAATCCCTTTAGTTAATTAGCTCTGACCTTAACTGCCTCACGAATACCCGAATAAAAATGGTCCAGACAGGGGGAATAAATTAACCAGCCTGAAGGTACCACCTTCGGGCTTCTTGTTAGAGTGTGTATATAAATGAGTGAATGAATGGTTGGATGGGTGTATCTGCAATACTCAGTTCCCTTTCAATGTGAATAAGGGTGCGTACCTTTCAAACTCCGTGTCCTACCCTCCCACATTAAATCAAACCACACCCAGTCCATTAGACTTACGACACCACTAAATTTTAAAACATTAATTTAAATGAGGTTGACGCTTTTTAAAGTAAACATGTATTGCAACTTTTAAAGTGTGTGAAGTTTTCAAATAATTAAATAACAAACTTGAAAAACATTTTCCGTCATTTTCGCAAAGTTGGTCAGAAAGTAACTTCATCTGGCTTCATAAACGTATAGAATAATATTTATGTGCTGCCTAAATGAATCAAATAGACTGAGACGATTGATGTGATTCGTCACAATACCCATTCTTAATGTTTAACCGGTCTACTTGAACAATTTGAAAGCCTAAGCTCGTTCGATGGTCTGTTGAGGTAGGTTTGCTGGCATTTGCGTGAATTCTTGTATTTTCAACACCGCTAAGTATTTTTTTACTTTGTTTAGACTATGACAAAGGCTTTGCAGTTTTACAAATATGTGAGGTTTCCAAAGTTATTCGTCCAGGCTTTGGATGGGTCGTTTTACTAACTTCATGTAAGTTCCGGATATTTGCAACGCTTGCTGTGCTTTTTATGTCCACCATCTGCAAATTGTATTGTTGGCGCTCTATATTTGCCAGTTCCCCTGCCTTTAGTGAGTGAAAAAAATGCATTTTTATTTTGTAAGCTGAGCCTACTCTGTTCTCAAAGCTGCGGAAACTTATTGCAATATTAGTTATATGGCGTTTGCGAAACACCTAAAGTGCGGTTTGGATGGCACGCTAAGCATTGCAACCAGGTAAACGGATTTGGGATAAGTTTGTTGAGAACAGCTTTCCATCAACTAGGGCAGGAATGTATTGGAAGAAAGTAAACAAGCTTTGTCTGCACATGTTGGTAGGTTATGATTGACTTTCAAGACTATTCCTTTCATCTGCTATGGCTGACCTACTCTGAGGCGCGATAATAAGTGGCCTTGATGTCGTATTGTTCGTTAATTGTTGTCAAATTGCTTGCGACCCATCGGATACTTCCCTTAACCTTGCAAAATGCTACTTTATCCTTATGGGGTTATTTGATTTGTGTACGCTGCAAGGCAGGCGCTGTGGAAGGCCACGTAGTTATACTTGAGGTCCCTTTGCTTAATACAGCTCAAGAGTACGCGAGAAAGCGCTTTGGAACATAAAACGTCCTAGTTTTGGTCTTACAAGTCAATGCTAGGCGTTGCCCCTTAGATTTTACCTACGCGAGGATCTCATCCTAACATTAGGATGAGAGGAAGGGGTATTTAACTTCATCCCCAAAATTAGTCTGAGGTTGTTTCTCAAAGTCTGCACTAAGCTCGGGGATGCTGGGGGTGAAAGTGGCATGGTCATAATTAGAGTTTTTAATAAGTTCTGGAGACGATGTATCCACAAGCATAGGATTGCCAACTTTGTGCCTGTATTCCTAAGCACTGTCCCCGCTTTTGTGTTTTTTAGTAACAAATTGAGTCACATTTCTTGCAGAAAGCATATTTGACGTTAAAATTTGTTTTTTAAAAAAAGGTCGTGGGTTTTTTTTGCGTCAAGGTTTAGTTGGTCCAGACTTCTGCGCGTTTCATTATTTCGGTAAATTATGTTGCGTCAGACTTCTACTCCTCATAAAACGCATGATTTCATGATTATATGTACAATTGTTATGCTTACTTGGTCACCGGAAAAGAATTTTTTGCTTCCCAAGTAGTCAGACAGGCTTTTTATTTCATTGGGCAGGTTTTTCATGTACTCCACTTTGTTCTTTTCCTGCAATTCGATAAACCCTATGATGTTACCTCAGCCAGCTTGACGAGTTGTGTAAATAAAAGAATTCAAGGCGCACTTACGTAATCAGGTCCAAATGTGAGGCGGTAGAAGCCGTTGCGGATGTCCATCGCCGCCTGGTGAACCATCAAAAGCGTGGCGCGCTCCTCCGGTGTCTTGGGAACTTATTCAAAATGGTAAGTTTAGAGCCCAAGTATTTTACTCTTATTGCATAAAACACTAATTCATAATATACATCATGCGTAAATCCTCTCGTACTTCATCTCTTACTAAGGAAATTTCTATGCTTTTGCAAGAATCTTATGCAGTTTCATTTCCCAATGTCTGATAATAACTTACGCATTTTTTGTTTATCAGCAATGTACAGTAGAATAGCACTTGATTGGGTCAGTTTGAGTGGCCCATCAATAAAGTAGGGAAGCTGAATTCACAATTTTAGAAACCCAAATAGGATACCTACGTTTGGGAAATCGAGGCCAAGATGGTTTTTCTTTGACAACCACTGTTCTCTAGAAAAATAGGGTGCTATAAATTGGTGCAAGTAAGGTTAGTGGAAAGTATACCTGGACCAGCAGTATAAAATTCCTGATCGAACTTCTCTCCACAATAGGTGAGAAGCAGTCGAATTTGCTGACCAAGCTATAACGGCATATCGGAAGTTAAGCCATTAGCAAAGCTCCTGTAGTGTCGCAGGTTTTTATAGTGAAAATTGTTGGATGTAAATAAATATTACCGCGTAAGTTAAACAACATGTGCTCTTGCATAAGTGAGAATAACCCTTAATGCTCTAGCTTTAGAAAAACATCCATAATCAACCTGAGGAGGAAGAGTGGTGATCAAATAGAAATGTGGCGGTTTAAGAGAACTAACTCCACGACTTTTCCAGTATCCCAGAGTGGGCGCCATCGTTTGAAACCGTCTTCAACTTCAGCACTTAAATATGCGACATTTTCAAGGCTGCACGCGGAGTGGTGGATTAGGACGCTATATGTTAAAGGTTCAAACACTGAAGGCAATTATTTTGATATTAGTGTTTGTTCCAGCAAAAATGACTAAATGGTGTTAGCTTTAAGCTTAGTTTAACTTGCCAGGCAAGGAAGCTTCAATCTAAATTACATTTTACGACATACAGTCTCCCATCCCCATGGCGTGTCTTAACAAAGAAGACAAAAACTGAGTCGGCTGTAGGAGCTGTCCTGTTAGGATTGTCATTTAAGCTGCTGTCATTGCAATACTTTGCTTGTTCGAACTGCCGGTTTCGGTCACTTAAGTGACCATGTTGTACTAGCCGGTTGGCAGGCCTCCGGGCCGTGTCAACAGCCCCCAAGCCCTCTTTTTATAAAATATATAATCGGCCCTAATGCTATGCCTTCTTTTACTTTAAAGGAAGTCTCGGGACACTACATTGGTGGCAGCGGAAAGCGAACCCGACTTTGATGGATTTCTACCCTGATCCATACCGCTTGTGGCAAACTTGGGCGGTGTAAAAGAAGTGCATGTGCTACGGATCGGCGAATCCCTCACATCCCATAAGAGAGGGGCTGAGATCGACGTCCATCTTCGGCGTCTCCCTCACCCTCGTGTTCTTCAAGGAGGCTATTAACAACTGAAGCGACACTAGCCGTGAACTCCATGTCCGGTGGAACTGCCAAGAGGGATCAGCGACGTTGTGGTCAAGCATCCTCCGTAGGCTCTCCCTCTCTGCTTTTCTTGTGCAACTCGCCTCCCTTCGCCGAAATGTGTATCTACAGATGTAGAATATGCAGAACGCCATTCGATAACATCGTTTTATGCTTTGCACAAGTGGATCGCGTGCATCCCGTTCCTGTGAGGTCCGATCGCCCCATTTGCTCAGGGCTCTACGATACCCTCGCGTTTCTCCCGCGGCATCAAAAAAAGCCTGGAATCACAATGTGTGTTGTGTGTGTCTCGACCCATTCGAAAACTTGGATTCGTACCCCCATCTTTCATTGGGCCACATTGTCGTGGGAGAGGAGGACTAAGAAATAGGCCTTTGCTGCACCGAGTGCCACGCGGAATTGATGGCACTACAAGTGCGCATGCGTTCGAATCTCGATGACTGGAACGGTTAGTTCGTGGGTGCATCTCGCAGCACTGATTACGTTGTGATGGCTGACACGGGAGGCTGACGGAGGGGAGCGTCGGGGACGACGCCAGAATGGAGAGAGGGACTGCGTAATACATTGTTTGTTCGAAATGTCGGTTTCGGTCACTTGGGTGGCCAGATTGTACCAGCCGGTTGGCCGGCCTCCGGACTGTGCCAACAGTCCCCCCAATCCCTCCGTTTCCAGAATATGTGTATTCTGCCTGCTACAGTCATTTTACTTTAGTCTGGTCTTTGACGTATGCATATGACCTAATGCCGTTATACTACTAACTGATCAAGGTTCATCGCTTTTCGCTATAGAACTTCACAGGTCATAAAGCAGGCGGGTCATTCAGATCTTTTTACCAATGCAAAAACATTACCTTAGTTTTATAAATCCATTAGATAGTAAGCCTTTTCTTAAGTGTTGCGTTTTTATGGGTTATAATGAACTTCACTTCTCCCTTATTAGATTGACGAATCCCAAATAGGTCCATCTTCTTCACCAACTTTTTTTTTGGTTTCAAATTAGCCCGTTTGAGGTGTTCCCTTTTGCCAAATCTAATGCTCTCCACACATCTTCCATAGAACCAGTCACTTTGAAAAAAAGTGGTCTCATTTTCTTGATAGCACTTTATTTTCAACCTCCATTCCACTTAGCTTTTGGAGAAAAGAAGGGCCGACTTTTAAACTCCTGCGTTGTTATGTAGTCCTTCACGCTTTGCAAACCCTGAAATATTCAATAACAATTTACGAGTTATGCACAGTTGCACTATTATTCTGTGTTTTTTTAACTAGCACGCCGGTTTTACCCTAAAGCGCAGCATAAAGTTCTCCAGATTTTCAAACTGCTTGAGGCAATCGGGTGCGAAAGTCATCAATGCGTCGAGCAGGTCGTATAGGTTGAAGTCGGGATAGTTTATCTAAAAAGGCGTCTTCATTTAAAAATTAGATCGAAAATGCAATTTGAACTAGTTTTTTTTTATTTAAGCTTAAGCGATTTTTTTCAACACCGTGGCACCTCAGTAACCGCAGGTTGTACTCTACCTCAGTGGCATGGATTTTGGGTCATGCCAAGAGCCTCTTGGCTCTTCCATACTTAAGTTATAAATCGTCTTTTACACCATTCTGGCTTATTACTATCCCAAGGAGGATGAAAGGGGCTACGAAGGCATAGCATAATCTTTAAAAACCTCGAAGAGCGCCCAGGCTACTCATGTGCTCATAAGTAGCATGCAGTATGTCCGGAAGTAGAGGAGGGTTTCAACCGCAGTTAATGGGGCACTTGAACAATCAGACGCAGTATCTCTCCTAACGATCATAGTTACTTAAAGCTGACGTCTCACTAGCGATCTCTGAAGTGGCATTTCCGTGCTATGTGCATCCATTTTTGTAAACCAACATTCAGCGCATGGAGTACGTTATGTGTTTCACGCTTAATCTCCTAGAAAGCTGCATAAAAGACAATCATTCAGAGCCGTTTTTTGGTTCAAGGGATCAGTGCACTCTGGATATGAAGACAGCCCATCACGGTAATGCATCTAGATGGCCTCTTCAGGCTAGCTGAACCGAAGGTCGGTTTCTTTCTATGCAGGTAGTAGTTGAGCATAGGGATGGCTGGATAGAGTCTGCATGCAACTATGCAGGAAAATACATGCGTTCTTAACTTGCTGGGGATATTTTTCCTTGCTTTGCAATCAAACCTCCTTGTAGGTAGAAAAACTGTCCCACTGAAAAGGATATCATCGAAGCGTTTGAATAGCTAATGCGGTTCTTCACCACGGCTTTAAAGTCATCTGCTTTTAAAACTAACTTTAAAATACTTTTTACTCAGTGCACTTAACCTTTCTCCCGGAAATCCAATTTCTATTTCCCAGAATGGACGAGAGCCTGTGCAACTGTTTGGGGATCGCGCGTAGAAAGTGCTGTTCCCTGGCCTCCTGGCAGAGTAGGTGAGGTGGTGAGAACATGCACTAGTAGTGGAGTGCGACACTTAGCTACTTGCTTACCCACTCCTTGTCGTAGCAGAGGTCTTCAAAATTTCCCCTCAGTTTGTCAATGTCCTGCTGTGTCTTACGCAGTCGAGTTCGGATGCGCTCAGCCTGAGGCACTGAATTTGTCCAAGTGATAAATTATCAGATCAGATGAAGAGGAAATAGCTTTGGACTGGCATTACAAACAACTCGTGATGCCAGCAAAATGTTTCTCAATGGTATGATAAGTATATGAGGTCACAACAGGTTACTTCAGATTTGAAAAATTAGCATTTTGCTAGGCAGCATTAATCACAAAGAAGGGAAGATGATGAACTGTGAAAAACTCTTAGGCGACAACGATTCTGCTAAAAACTAAGCAGTTCAACCAAAATCAAAAGTCGTCCTCCAGCTCTGCAGCTCTCAGGTCTCTTCACGAGAACGTCGAGCGATGTGAATGCAATAAACGGGTAGTAACTAAACCCCATTGCAGTTGAAGTAGTGATATGGTTTCAAAGTTACTGTCTACCTATCTAATAGGTAAATAAGGGGAAGGAAAAGTCCATCTGAAACAGGACTCAATCAATTTCCCTTACAACGAGTACGGAAAGGCCAGTCAAATTGTCCCTCAGCTACCCATCCTAGAGGCACTGGATTGCTCTTTCGTGTCTTATCCTCTTATATTATCCGCCTATTGCCCATATACTGTCGTATTTGCAGCCCTTATCATCAACTTTCTTCAACTCACACAGATCGTGCTTCTCGGCGATGTGCTCCAAAATTGGTACAATACCGCAAAGCCTCACACCCTCCTCGATCCAGTAGGGAAGCTGAAAAGGGTGACCGGGTGAAGAAAGAGAGCAGTATTACCTCGAGATCAGCGAATTCCGCAGATTGTTTCTTGTTTTCCCACTCCGACGTCGAGTAGTCAGGACCTAAGGGGATACCGAATTCGTAATATCAGCGTTGTAGAAGGAGATCTTTTGAGTCGTTCAGGCAACCAAAAGTTGGTGCGCTCTTTGCTATAACCCATTGTAATAACTCTGCTATGAACTAGGGACTTAGACGCGAGTTCATTTGTTGGTGAGATATTCATGAATGGGCTCCCTGCCACCTTTCTTCCATGTGGAACCCTCACGTCACGAAATCTCCGTGGGGCTGTACAGGCGCTATTCAAGCTAATCCGCCTTGCCAGACGACGCTGGGTCCCGTATTGCAGAAAATTTCCTCGTGAACCCCCTCCACCACCTAGAATGGCTCAGCCACCTTTCCTATCCTCCTCCAGAAACATTGTCTTGCATTATCCACGGCACACGTAAATGGTATAAGCCAATTGCGAGGAGGCTGCTGTTGTTGAACGCCTCGACTACGCAAACTAGGCCAGGAGAACTCAATCTTATGCATTTTTAAAAAGCTCGAGACATAACTATTGACAAGGATTACAATGGGAAGGACAAGGCACTACCTTACCTGGGCCATATTCATATAGCTCCTCCTCGTAGTCCTCCTTAAGGTAGTGACAGAAGAGTCGAATTTGCTCGGCTCTCTAGAAGGTGCAAGGAATCAAAACCCTAGGAATGCTTTTAAAACGCTTCAGACCACCTCGAGATAAAGTCAATCGTTGGATGCTTTTTTGAACCATTTGAAGAATTTAGGTTTGTTTAAAAATAGCAAAATTAGGTATTTGTTTGTTTTAGATAAATTAGCCATTTATAGCATAATTTTTAGCTACTTGTCTTCGTAAATCGACAAAGACCTCGTGTCACACGTGTGTGACGCTTGCGGCAAACATATCCGACAAAAGTCAAATTCCTAAAAGATGGCTTTCCAGAAGTTAAAGTTAATTGCTTTTCCTTTTACAAGGCCAGAACGGTTTCTAGTTGAACAGGAGGTAGCGTAATCTGTAAGGAATCCGAAGTGAGCGGACGTAACAAACAAAGATACTCGTAGGGATAACAGTAATGTGCTGTAGGGCATGTTGCTAAGTCGCTTGAGGGCAGTTTAGCTAATTTTGGCAAGTTTTAAGCAAGGATTAATTATGTGTGGAGATTGCTTGAGGGCTAGACTTCGTTCATGACACAGAATCGTCATCTTAGCAACAAAACAGCTTTTTGCGTTGACTCGTAGCGAAGAGGTGTAAAAGCAGCCAAGCAACCAACGAGTCGCAACAAAAGGGACAAAATTGTTTTATTCGGCATCTAATTTAAGCTACTTGACTACCTAGCAGAGGAGACATGGTTTCCAGTCGAGGTGGATGGCTAAAATTTTGACTAGAGAGAGGACGGTAGTCCCTCATATCCACCCTCTGTATGTTCCTCTCACACCTCCCAGTAATGAAATCCACTTTTTCTGGGCGGTGAGTAACGGTAGCATTATTATTCATAAAAGTGAACATTTGGGACATAAAAGTAAGATGGTAATAAGGGCAACGAGGGAGGTCGGTTTTTTGCTTTCAGTAGCAAAACGTATTAAAAGAAGTAGACAATCTAACTGACTTAATGATCATTTTATGGCAAATAAATGTTAAACAGATATTTCCCTTGTTATTCACTCCACATTATGCAGTGCCGGACCACCTAAACCAGCCACCTTAAGTACATAACACGGTGTCAAAGGCCGTGAAAGCGGTCGATAGTAGATCTGAGTTAAGGCACTCCCGTTGGCGGTTATTTTAAGATTGGAAACAGTGCAAACATCAACCTCTATGGCTCCTGGTGTTTGAGGTCAATAAACGCTTCCTAAAGAAGCCTTGCAATTTCACTTTTGTTCACAACTACTGATTATATTTTAGTAGCATCACCTTCCTACTTGGTCAAATCTTTTGTCCCCCAAATATGGGGCATAGAATGGCCTGTCTGAACGAAATTTCCCATTTATTATCCATAAATTCACAGCCTCATACAAATGTCAAAGTTATAATTTGATCCTACCTGTCTTCCCATGCTTTTTTGTTCTTCACTACATTACCAACAATTCATGCTTCTCTTCATGCATACAATTGCATCTTTTGAAAGACTGTAGAAGCCTAATTCAAATGCCTAAGAAGTTAGTGCTACAAAATTATTTTCTTAAATGTGCCTTTGAGGCGTGAAGCGGCCGGTATACACGAACCTTATGACTACGCGGCTGCCATTGGCCCAGCAGGAGGAAACAGACTCTGAAATCGGTGTAATCGCAACCCTCTGTGCCCATCTTATATCACAGCCCATAAAAGGTGTCCTCATCCAACCAGCCTGCTGAAGCTATCACAAACGTAACTGGAAACTTGAACATCCCGGCGCAACTTGGGTTTCCTTACCATGAAAGGTGTGCCTAGCAAATGCGAAGAGTGGATAAAAGTCTTCTTGAATTGTTTTTTACCAGATACTTCAGCAGAAAAAGATTAACACTTGAAATCTTCCCATCGCGAAGCTCCATGTAATCTTGAGCAGTGAAGCCAGTAAATACCCGTAACCATCCGAGTGGGGGAGTCAAGCGAATTTGTTACCGACATTAAGACCATACGCTCCCTCACCATGATGGAGGATCAGTGAAAGCGGAGAGTTTTTTAGATCGCTGACTACGTGTGAATGATAGAAATGGAAGGGAGGCTTGTGCTTATAACTTGGTTATACGAACACCCAACAAGTTCTCTGATACTCCACACAAAAATAAAATGATTGTGCGTCCAAGAAATCTTACCTCACGAATATTCCAGTATCCCAATCTCGGTTGTGTCAGCACAGAAGATGTGGATAACACCAACGTTGGCAGCTCCGACTCCTTAACGATTGTTGTCCTCGGCTGTATCGGTGGTGCCGACGACGGCGGTGATAATGAGGGTGTGGAAGGTGGTGTCTGATGTGATGAAGACGACGTAGACATCGTCGGTTGAAGAGATACAAGTGAAGATCCAACAAAATCGTTAATATGCTCCAGTTCTGGAATCGTCGGTGATGAATGCGACGGTGACAACGGTAGTGATGGTGGTGGGGACGTTGGTGACGACGTAGGCGGTGGCGTTGGTGGTATTGAAGATGGCGAGTGAAGTGACAAAGGCGAAGCAGATCCAATTGGTTTCAGGAGCATCAGCGGTGGATCAACAAAATCGTCAATGTACTCCAACTCCGGTACTGGGGGCTCCACATCAAATACCGAGTCTTCCCTGTTTGCTGCCTTGCTTTCCGCCTTCCTTAAGTCATACTTCTCAGGGCAACACCAACTACAACAGCTTTCACAACAAGACATGCTCACGTTGTCGGTGGTGCCAATAGATCCGCACTTATAAAGGACCCTGCTTCTCGCCTGCAACGTGTTAATTCTAGTTCTCGCCTCATGGAGCACACAATTTGGGCTAGTTGGTCGTTGTCCTCTCCACTCCTACTCCAGTACTTTTCAAGGTCACTCTGTTTCTTTCTAAGACCCCAGTTTAGGCAATGATCAATAGAATTACCTCAAGTGAAACCCAAAATTTTGCAAAGTTAAGTACCCATTCGAAGTGAGCTATAGCGATCAACACAGGCTAGAGAGCACATTCTTCCAGGCACAAAGCTGACCAATTTCAACTGCTCCGCCTTCTCTCTTGCATTTAAACGCCATGAGTGCGTGCAACCAGACATTGCTGGCCTCAGGCAAATACAATGAAGTGTCATTTTATAGACTTTTGGTATTCCCAAACTCTCGGCTCCAAGCATACCTGTTCAAAATTTCACGTACCACTTACCGTGACCTTCAATCTCAGCATAGTTCAAGGTCAAATTGTACTGAGAACACAGATGGACCGTTCAGCAGATTGCATGCTCCTCACCGTGGGGTTCTAATTCACCAGTTTGGTGTCCTGGTCCACCGTTCATTCAGCTTTCCTTTAATCACTTCCAGTAGTATCCCAGTTGGATTAGAGCCCTCCATAGAGCCTTCAGGGGAAACCCAAGATGTCAAGCTTGTGATAGAGGCTGAGACACAACGCTCAAGTGGCTCAGAATAGAGGCGTCTGCTGGAGATGGCCAGACCTGGAGGGACTCGTTGCAAGAGAGCTGAAGGGCAATCAGTACGAAAAATGACGCTTCTGAAGTCAGGCCTTTAAGAGGATGACGAGATCCGAAGGGAATGAAAAGTTAGAGTGGTTAAATGGTCACTTTTTATCGCAGCAATATCTAAGTCGAAGCTTTAAATCTTCTCTGAGGTTACAGTGAACCCTACCAATTTAAATCCTCAGCTCGACACGATTTCTCACTGATGGAACTGTTGCTGCACACCTTTTAGATACCGCCCGCATCTGTGAATCCTAATTCAAAAAAACATCTTTGGAGTATGGATCCAGCGAACGAAGGCGCAGAATGGAAAGACTACAAGTAATTGATGTTGGCTATCCTTGACCAGAGTATATTCCGGTCCATGCTCGATTTCCTGACGGTCTAGACTGACATCTTCCAGCTCGTCTCATGTCAGGCAGATATGTCGTCTAGGCTAGGTGGACTGATAAACACATGACGGACACACCGAATCGGTGACCAGTTTCACGCTGACTCACAGGGTGTAGTCCTCACTCTCTAGCTGTCAGAATGATGGGGGTAGTCACTAAACTGCTACGCATTGACTACAACCCGCTTCGCTTACTCACTTACGTCGGCATTGGAGCCATCACCTTTGAGGCCTTTATCTATCACACATGCAAACAAAGAAGCCCAGGCCATAAAATCTGTCAAAGCAGTTTAAAGCAATGCTGACAGCCTGTTGCATTAACTGAGTTATTACAAAACATTAAATTGTTGGCGATTTGATGCTTTGCAAGACGGTCAGGAGTTGTGGCACAGCACTTGAACGTTGATTGGCACTTCAACATTCATTGACTTGCCTACTATTTACTTTGTTAGTAGTATAACGCATCGGGAGTCAATCAACAGCGTAGTAACAGATTTCGCAGCGCTGATTTTGGAGAAATGGACACAAATCGTAATTTCAACGTTAGGCTTTCCTTCTGCTTTACATGAAACTTAAACAAACTTTATAAGCATAATCAGCATTAAGGAATCAAAATTTCATACCGTTATTTAGTACATCAAGACTGCCTTGAAGACGAGAGGAGACGAAACACTCGGGCAGAGTATGATGCGTTGACATAGAGAAGGGCTAAGAGGCCACTAGCATAGTTTGTAGGACAGGAGGTACTATGGCGGGAGCCTGAGCGTTCATTTTTTAGTTTGGAGCGGCGTCCGCAGGACCGCCCTGAGCACGTACACTTGGTGGTGTAAGGCAAGACACCAACCATCCAAGCAACCACGCCAGTCATCAAATTCACATGCAACTAAGGAATTATCTGACTGCGACGTCACAGATCCCTTTTGGCATTTCCACTAGATCTGGAGATTCGTACTGTTTGGGAACTGCGTTGAAGAAGGCGCGGAAAGTGGCGGCCATCTCGTATACCAACTACGTCTGTCCCACCTTGTCAGTTTGCATTCACTTCCGTGCTGTCTTGGCACCTAACCAGCCAGAAGGGGGGTGAAGGGGCGTCGAGTATTCACTTAATTGACGTCCACACACAGGTTGTATAGACAGCTCTAAAGGGTTCGCGGATAGGGTCGCTTCGGTGCTTATCCGCTTTCCCATAGGCCACGGAATCGAAGCAGCTACCGAAGGTACACATCAGGCTCTTCCATCCACAGCAACATGTCCTTCTTTCCTACTATAAAGATTTAGCATTCAGCAGGGGATCGGGTTGATCTCTCGCTTCCACCAACATAGCACCCAGAGTCTTTCCTGAAGACGCAAGAAGACATAGTGATTGGGTGGAATATACATGTTCGATGTGAAGGAGGGCTTTAGAGGCTGCTGAAACGGCTCAGAAGCCAGACCACACGGCGAAGGTTCAATGGCGAAATTCCAAGCACTCGTTACGAAACCCGAGCCGTAAACTCCCACAACTCGCATAGAAGTCGTAAAAAGTTTATGGCTCCTCGTACAAATTGTGTGAATGAATTCATTCTGAGAGACGATTTCTTTCCCAACAGGGAGTGGTTTAACCAAAGGGTACACTGTACCCGAGGAAGGAATTCAGCTACCTATCAATAGAGAAACTGCCCATCCATTCAATCAACCCGGATCCTATACTGCTTCAAACTCGTTATCGACAAGTAGTTCCGCCGCGTCGCGCCGCGGATGGCGTGATTGAAATCAAAGCCGTCAAATAAATGCTAGATGTTCTTCCTTTGAATAGTTCAAGTGATAGATGACAAGTAATGCAATCAAATGGCTGAATTGGGGTGGTTAACTGTCCTCCCGAACCCTAGCGGGAAGAGCAAAACGGATTGCAGCCGCCTTCTTCCAATTCAACCAACAGTTTTAAAATACCGCACTTAAGGGACTTTCCATGAGCAACTTTCAAAAGGACGCTTCAACAAGCCGTAGTAAAGGATTAATTCTTATGTTAGAGAAGTTGGGGATTTTGTTATTACAAATTCGGTTGTTTCAGGTGGAATGAGGGAGAACATTTTCGCCCTATTGCAAATAAGTAGTATCTTCAGGTTGTACGCATCTGGATCATTTCCTGTGGCAATATCAAATCTCCTCCAACGAAGGTCTCAGGAGAAAACCAAATGCACGATCCAAATCGTTTGCACCTCTAAAATGAAACCACCAATCATTAGATTTCTTAAATTATTTATTTTTGGATTACATTTCAGGAATGTCCTGAGGCTATTCGACTACTTCCAACTCATCCGACCTGGTTAGTGGAGCCAATAAAGGTCAGTCAGATAAACCAGGACACCGAGCATGAGAGAGATGAAATTAGCGAGCAAAGTGGCATCAATGCAAGCCCTAAAAGGGTATTTTCTGTCAAAAGTAGACAAATTCTTCAAGTGGTGGGAGTCACCTCTAGAAGTGCTTGTGTCTTGTGCTTGCTTAACTCAAGCCTGGTAAGTGAAGCCGCTGCAAAGTGGTGGAGCTACAACCTCAGGAGGAGACTCTTCCGAGCAGTCAGTAAATGATTAATAAGAGAGGGCGATCAAAGGCGGGCGAACCTACCGGAATTAGCTCTTTGCAGATTGTGGTGAGACAGGTGGTGACTGATACTTGTCGAGGAGGAAAGGAAGAGACGTGGTAGGGCGAGGAGGTGTACGCGATGCTCCGCAAGGTAGAGAATTTACCTTTAGATTACACCATCGACTACTGCGGCATGGATAAAACGTAGCAGTCGGATTGATAGAGCAGTGAAGACGGGGTACGGAGGCATCAACGGGTCTCACGGAGGCGGTAAGAAGTCAAGGTTTGCTTGAGGTCTGCTGCTGCGTTGACTTTCAGGAGAGTCATTCAAGGCAAACTGTTTCCTTCATTGTCATAGTAGAAGGCGAACAGGTAAAAACCACAATGATAGGGTGCAAACGTACTGTAAGACGGTAGAACCGTACATTTGAATAATGTCAACGCATCTGTCAACCATAGTCGCTACCTTGATGGTTCCCAGTCCACAGCACAGACAGTAGTCCCTGTGAAGTCGCAATGTGTAGAATCTCCAAATCAATGTTTGGAGAAGTTGGGAAAATCAGTTTCATTTTAGCATTCCACCACAGTCCGATACGGCCTTGAATGAAGACTTGAGTCGGGAGGCCTTGACAGCACCGCAATTAAGAGGAGTGATGTCGACTATGCCGATGATAGGATGAGCCTATGTCCTCAGCATGCCCAAAAGGGGAAAGCTGACACTAGGCGGTAGGTGATTTTGTACTTGGCTAGTCCAAATCTTCCTTAACAAACATACAAAATCGCCATCCAAGTGACCTTCTCCAGTGGCCACACCATCATGGTGAAAAGTTGTTGAAACAACTCGGTCTAATGCTTACATATGCTTGAGTTGATCCCCTGGATTAAAGGCACCAGAACTAGCAGGCGTTCCAATTGTGGCATTTATCGTGTAGACCGGCCTCTATGCTCAGTGGTGCCTTCAGATGGCGGCCCCAACGATGGTGACCTTCGCATACCCCTCGTCGCCACAACCGAGGTGCTGTAGTGGACTGCCAACATGGACAGGGTGACGATAACAACACAGGATGAGTTACCTTGCAAAATCCACTTCAAAACAAAGGTGAAATGAAAAGAAAACAAGCGTAGTGGTCTTTACAACGATAAACGCTCACTTCTTGATGATAGGCTCTCATGGAAGCCGTGAACCTGTTGGCCTTTGAATTGGTCAAAACTAGTGCAAGCATAACCTGGCGCTTGGCAAAAGCTAAGAGGAGATGGCAGCAAACACGACTATTCATGGGTTAGCACATACTGGATGTCAAGACAGCCTCCTGCTCTAGACAAGCATAATGGTGTAATGGCGTCTACAAAGAAGGCGAGCATTTTCTCCATCGCATCATCGTTTGCATAAAGCTGAATGGTAAATAAGAGCAGACTATCCAAGGATGGTTCTACCGCACCCCTGGATCATCCCACGTCCAAGCGTGTCAAGTGTGCATTCAAAGCTGAGGTGGCTTTATGTAGTCGGCCCGTAATCAACCGTTTGGAAGTGTAATGGTTGGCTTCATTCTCTACTCCTCCACCATCCCCATGCCCTTGTATAACGGCACATCAGTCATCTCGTTCACATCCTAAATCCTAAATCCTTTTTTTTTCATCTCTGGAGTGGAGGCGCTACAGGATCGTAGGGAGTGTTAGCATTCAAGTTCCATCATGACTAGGGATGACGCGTTCTCCTCCTCAGCCAGCTCCCCTAATTTCCCATCTTGCATTCTCTTCATAATGCTTTTTACTTTACCTCTACTGACGTCTTTAGTGCCTTTTTTTCTTATCTGCCAGTTTGGAGAGGTATTGAAGTGATGAGCCATGTCTAGGAATAAAAAATGATAGACTCTAAAAAGGTTGCAAAACGTAAAGACAAAGATACTATGGAGGTGAGGTCCAATTATAAAAGTAAGATCTGAAGAGTCACTGCTAAAATATTTGGTGACTCCAGAGGTGAAGAAAGAGGTACCACTCCTACAATTCGACTTCCCTTTGTCTACGACCGAGTAATGATTTATTTCTGATTTAAACATTTAGAAAGTCAAAAAAATTGCCGCATGGGAAAGTGATGCCTCATAAGGCTAAGAACCCCCAATATGCGGTGGAAAAATCAGATTTGTATGACTTTCTCGAAGAGTACTTTTTTACCATTATCTTGCTTTATGACATAAAAGTAAACAGAAGATACTACTGATTTCATTTTAGTCAAGACCGCAAGTAAGTTGCAATAAACGATTCCCTATTCCTCCACCCAACAAAAAAGTCGGCTACCTTATTCAACTCGGAGGTAGAGTTGCCGCATCTTACCTCAAGCAGCGTTCGGCCTTTGAAACGCAATGTAACACTTTGACGGTTTTCTCATCGCTTTGTTTTAGCCTCGCGAGCACTGAAGGCTCCGCCTTTGTACTTCCCCTGGTTCACTGCTTCTGCGGGCTGGTGATGCATTTTCTGCTCCAGATCCAGTGGAATTGCTAGAGAGAATCAGTGACCTTGCGGTCAAATGTCCACCCAGTTGCACGCAACTCTGGTTGTTGGCGCGGTTAGATCATGGATGTCTTTTTTCTACAGCACCGACCACGATATGCTGGTTGACCCCGGGGCTGATCAAGAGGAGCGCCCAGGACAACGCTCAAACGAGATAAAAGGCTATGTAATGATATGGTTATTCCTGATGCTTCATTTTGCTTTTGCGGGTCCCTAGGGTTCCTCTTCCATACCTTTCACCCGGTGGCTTGGCTTCTGGACCATATCGGTAGGACCCTCAACTCATCTTCACATCAACAGTGCGCATTCTTCCCGAGTAGCGCGTCCTAAGGAAAGTCTCGACCCACTGCAGCAAAATCGGAACGCATATTGATGTCACTTTGTGGGTGACAAGCAAACGGATGACAGGCAACTCGTGCTTCAGGAGACCTCATCAATCCACACTGGGGGATAGACACTGGCTCTCCTACACAATGCAAGATGCCTTCCTCGGAACAGTCATTTCGATCCAAGGGTTCGAAAACGTAGGTTGCAGAAGAAAGCTATCAAATAATTACACAGTGATGCCAAAGATTGAAAGGTTGAAATAAGCACTTAGAGCTGCTGTTGAACCAATTGAAGTTCTGAACAATCCTCGAAATTTTCTCATTGTTAAGTAATATCTTTTAACCTAAACATTCCAAACCTTGAATAAGAAATTTGTGCTTAAAGAGTTTTGTTATAGTGGAGTCCTCCTTTTGGTCCTTTCCTGAGTGAAGCGAATAAGATACTAAACAAACCCGAGTGCCTAAAATCCTGTCCGGCACCCAACCAACGAATTGGTAGACAGCCCTCAGATCTTTATTGTAGTCGTAGTAAACCCTCAAGGGGGCTAAGGTCAGTGCACACGTGCTTGGAGGCAAAAAAACCGAGACAACTTGACATTGAGGAGTAATCGATTGACCATGGCCTTCGAGTGCTAGAGGCGAGGCAACCAATCAGGTAATGAGTGAGCGAGAACACGACTGACTAGACTGCTTGAGAATGAGTACTGAATTAAGACTTTTTAAATTTTGAATGGAGTGGTTACCTGAGATTGCTGACATTTTGGTCTTGGCCTTTCATTAGCAGCTTTTCAAGCAATGAAATAATTACAACTGGACCAATCAAAGTGCTGAATTTTTCAACCAATCAGAAATGCAGCGTTGACTCCACTGTGAAGGAACGCGGAGCAGACGCCTTCACTACTCACGTAATGGGCAAACGAAGGAGGTACGGGCGGGACGTGCGCTCTTGGTGGACAAAGCTCGAAGACGGTCTGACAGCGAGTATCAACCGATTGACCACGACCTTCACGTGTACATCAGTACACCTACCCATTTGACACCCCCCCTACTTGATATGAGTCAATCAACCAATCAGGAGGCAAGGATCCACGGCAAACATTGCCTTGAAGGCCCGGAGACCAACCATGACTTAGAAATGTTGGCATTTCGAGCAGTAACGATGCCTGGGACTGCAGACACGTCCAACAATAATTAGTCTTGACATTATTCTGACAACTTTTTAAGTATTAAAATTACCGCAATCGAACCAATCAAATTGCCGGATTTCTTACTAACCAAAAGCTGCATCTTTAATTCCACCGTGAAGACACCTCCTAGATCATGATGGGTATTCAACAAAGCGACAAGTCATGAAATAAGCAAGTAAGTTTGTGTCAAGCGGCTATTTACTTCCTCCTTTAAAAAAAATTTATTTTACTTTGGAAATCCATCGCATTTTGAACCATTTCAGTGTTGGTAAACATTTTCCCATCGCTTTTCTTCTTCTTTTTCACGGCAATAATTATTCAACAAAGTAAATTATGAAAACACCGAGAAGTCCACGTTATAGTTCACCAGGGAGTGCAAGCTGGAGCCCTCGCTTCCCAAGTGGCAACCAACTCACTGCAGAACCCGCATTATCATTCCATCATTTGAAGGGGAAAAACGGTACACAATCGTAGAGACTGATTACTTGACAGTGAAGAGGAGGCCTATTTGCTGACGATTTATTCGAATTAAATTAATTGCATACCCTACATCCAGACCGACTTCGAGATCAAATAGGTAACTAAACCACAGATTTGAGAAGGAAAGGGAGACCGATGTGCTTGGCCTCTTGAATCACCTATTTCACCCATTAAAGACAGTAATGCACCAGAAGCAGCGCTTACCAACATTTGTCCCTTGATCGAACCCCCTTATCTGCAGCCCATCCACATCTGAAGTCCAGAGTTCTCCCTGATTGCAAGTAAAGTCAAGATCAACCGTGGATCGGTCGTTGGTTGTGACGGTGGCGGTCTTCGCCACGGTGAGGCTCTTGGTGACCTTGAAAGTGATGCGCTCGTTGGAGACCCTGACAAAAGAGTTTGCTGTGGCAGTCATCGTAGCGATACCTGCGGCGGTGGCAGCCCATGATGTCCACTACTCCCACACCATCCACTTCGATTCGTACTGCTTGATCACACTTCACTGCCACCTTCCGTATTCACGATGCGGTTTCAACAATCACTTCGAAGTCCATGCATAAAACATTCGTATTGATAAGGTTAAGACAATGGCGACGACTAGTTGCTGACATCAATGCCAAGTATTTACCTTGACAGGTAAGACATCCAACTTGACCGAAATCTAGCTGAAGTCAGTAGAAATTGCGTAATCAAGCTGGTTGTTCCTGACAGTACCAAAGCAACATCTAACGATGACGAGAGATCTCAATCATGACCAAACAGCAACTTTTCCAAAAGCAAAAAAAAAGTTGAAGAACTACTGCGAACTAACAAACCTACTTGGATTATGTTCACAAGTGACCAGTCGAAGCACTCTGTGAGCCTTGCACGGCCTTTCCGACATTCACCATTCCATCGCGGGTTTGGCGCACCTCAAACTGTGCTAACTCAGAGATGGGGAATGTGAAGAAAAAGTAGACGATCTGATTTTGCACATAGATTGTCTGGACCCTTAAAAACATGCTGAGGCATGCGGATTAGTAGGCACATTAATTTGCGGGAGTGAGAGAAGGTGATATAAATTACAACGATAACATCAACAGATGGGAAAAAGGAGAGTAATGAAAAAAAGGACGAGTTAAGAGGGAGTTTTCGGGCGGCTAGAAGTGGGTGGGGAAGTGGGCAGAGATGTGGGCGGAGAAGTGGGCGGGGGAGTAGGCGAGTTCCATGCCGCACTGCTGCCCCGCGGGCGCGTACGAAATTTGTAGCCGTGGAAGAGCTCCGAGTCCTCAAAATGTACGTTTTCTGCGGGTCGAAATACCTTCTGCCAGGCCACATCGCCTCGGTACATGCGAGACACCCAATGCACCAAATCTGAGCTGCCTGCAAAGCAACACACCTCGCGTCAGGCGTAAAAGTAGCACCTTCCACAATTAGTATAACTGGATATCATCTGAGCCAACGCAACCCCTTTGCTCACTCATACATCCATCTTCTGCATTTATAAAGCTCTTCAACGAGGACGCTGAGTTAATACTGTGGATATTATGTACAAAAAAATGGGTTCCATAATATTATGACAAAATAATGGTACCACAATCACCTACCAAATTTGGCCCACGACGGAATGACTCTCTTCCTGTACCGTTTTTCGTTGTCTGAATCAGAGTCGTAGTCAGAGAGGAGACCACTCATGTCATAGGAAACAGGAGACCTTCGAGGAGGAGAGGGAACACGAGTAATGTCAACGTATAAAGAAGTGTAGGAAAGGTAGCTACTTACGTTCGGGGAGCGGATGGCTGAGGTGGCGGCGGTAGTGGTGGTGGCTGCGATTTGTTAGCCGCTGCTGGTGGTGGAGCGACCTTGGCGAGATCAAAGTTCTTCATGTAATTGGCGCTGCTGGCGGCAGCTGTGGTAGGTGCCGGTACAGCTGTGTTGGTGGGAGCTGATGAGAGCGGCAAATGGTTGATCAACTGACTCGAACGCTGGTGGTTGGCAGAGATCGCCGTCTTGGGTGGCGGCACTTTGGCCTTCATCACAATCTACAATGTAAAGGATTCAAGCCAAAGCAGTGAGAAAGACTCTAAGAAAATCCGCACACAGACTTACATTTGGTAGCAGCGCTAAAGACGGCTCAGGACAAGTATCCGCCGTACGACACATTTTCAATGTCACACAATAAAATTATTAAACAAAGCAATTTACTGGGACGGTTGAGCCAAGAGCACAGTGATTAAAGTTTAAGTTTAAGCCTAACATCGGGGGAAGGAGGAATGAGCAATAGCCAACAAGCACACCAGAACTAACTTTCTGCAGTTTCAACCTCTCCGCTTCCACCCTTCTCGTCGTGGCTGCCTGTTTCTCCTTGGCTTCACGTTCTGCATTGGCACGCACAGCCATACGATGCTCATTAGCGGCCTTCATTTTGGCTTTGTGCTCCACAGCCCGCTTCTCCATCAGCTCTTGATGACGTTGTTCGCTCTCCGCTATCTTTGCCATAACCCGGGCCCGTCGGTTGTCCTCCGCCACATTCTTCGGCAGCACCTTCATCGCCGACTGCGACTGCAGCAGCCCCGTCGCAGTCCTCCGGGGCAGTGCACCCGCTGACATAGAGGTGCATGACCGATAAGTAGTGCTGATTTCCTTTTCGCCATTCACTGCGTTGCATCGACGGGAAATAAAAGGATGAGCGGAATAAGCAGTGGTCTCAGGACAGAAAGTTATGCAATATCAAACACAATGACTCCAGACACGTAGCAAAAAAAGGGGAACTATCAGCCTTCCTACCCTGGAAGTTTGCCTTGCTAGTGCCTGAGGCTTTTTTCAACTGTGACGTCATTGGCAATCGTGGCGCGAAGTTAACGACAACTTGTGTCGGTTTAGCATTTTTAACCACCGAAGAAGCATTCGTAATGATGGCGCTCTTAAGCTTCCCCATCCCCACCGACGCCTTCGCTGACAGCCTAGATACTTGCGGCTGATGCGATAAATTCGAATTTGTCATATTAGTTACAGTTGCGATATTAGTTGCATTGGCGATAATTGACGGGGTCTTTGCTGTCGTGCCCCAACCAAGCCGAGAGAGCCAGGGCTTTGATAGTCCCGGCGGCCGCGGAGTGTTACGGTTGCGCCTTAAGCGACTTTCGGCATAACCCGAAGTGGCTGGCGTGGAGGAAGCTTGAGACGCCAAATTCACAGATACCGCGTGAGTAGAAACGGCTGCAGAGGTGGTGACATCAGCTGCAGCAGCGACCGTTGAGGGAGGTATTTTGGGAGGTCGAGCCGGTGACTTTGGGGTTTGTGCCTCCGTCACGTCAACAGCATCATCTGATTCCTCAGTCATGATACTAGAATTTCCGCGCAAGCCCTCCGAAGCATCTTCATGAGTGGCATCAACATTCGCGAACACGGGAGTAGACCCATCCGCGACCGTCCGAGATTCCAGTGCAGCTAATGGCTGAACAAAAATTGCAGAAGTCTTTGCCTTTTTTGAACTTGACCCCTTACTTTTCTCCTAAAAAAATCAACAGCAACAACAACAGATCGCTTAGGGCTGGACAGTATTGTAGACATAAAACTGCGAGCACCATAAGAATGTCACACCTTAGTGACAACATTAGACAAGCGTTCCCCTCTCCCGGCGGATGAGGTAACACGACCTCGTTCCAAGGATTGTAAAGAGCGTTTATTGGCTTTGGATGAAGTCCGTACTGACGACCTTCTTCCTTTAGAGCTCTAAAGAACAAAAGTCAGAAAAAACAGTTTTTTGAATAAACATTTGATCGGATAATGTAAACAATTACCGGTGGATCAGGAGGTTCCAATTTTAACCTAACCGCATCCGAATCCTTTAAGCTGTTCTGCTAAAAGACCAAAGTCACCATATCGTAGGAATATGCAGACAGTTAAGTGCACCAAATAAGAACATTAGAAAATCTTACAGTGTGCCGAAATGATTGTGTGGCCTCAGTAGTGCATTCAGCTAGTAAAGTATCATCCTCCGTAGCATCTCCTTGTACAGGCTTCACCTCTGGGATAGATTGGGAGGCTTTGGACCGGACAGGATGGACAGAGTCCAATTTCGGCGTGATCGAAGCCAAAGATCGCCCCTCCGGAACGGTCTGCATCTCCGCATCCGATAGAGGAAATGACTTGAATGAGAACAAGGGAAGACCAGAGCTTGCAAGTTGGGAGTTTAAGAAGTGATTGACATTATAGGCCAAAGAAACGTACTTGAGTCCATCCACTGACATCAATAGACGACGTTGAAGTCGTAAGTTTCCGTCTTTTTGATCTAGTGCTGCGAGTGGATGACTTAGCTGTTGACCTCGTAGCTCGAGTTCTGCGTTTTAGACCAGATAGCATAAATTCCGAGTCAATTAGCCCCAAAGTGTCAGGCACAATGAAGTTGGGTACATGAATCTGAATTCGCTGGCACAATTTCGAGATCGTCTTTGATGCCAGGGTATCTAAATCCGAGGAGAGTGTTCCCAGTTTCCGGAGAAGCTGCGCACTACTCGCCTCCACGTCCATTCTTACCACTGACTTTGAAATCCTACGGCTGAGAACGTACATTACCACGGGATTAAAACAAATTATTCCATTTACTTAAAAAAATACAAATGGTCAAAAGCAGATGTGTATTTTATGCAAATGCGGTGTAATAAAATTTAATATAGTGTTCTTTAAGGCTAACAAGCCATTTTTTTAAAAATAGGAAAATAAAATGGACTTTTATGCACGAAGCCATTGATCCCTCCTGCCATTGCACTGTATTGATTCGTATGTGCAAGATAATGTGAACAGTGCAGCAATTGGAGCTTAGTGTGCAACAATGTTCTTCAAGTTTGGTTGTGATGAGCCTCTGATTGCATAGTTATTCCCACATTTTTTTCTTTCAAAGAAGTATTTGCTTTGTCTGCTGCGCATTAATGGTAATAATGATTTTTTGCAGTGTCTCCAAACATACCCTTTTTATACGTAAACGGTGATAGTAGCTACTTCCACGATGTGATTGGTCATTGTAGCCAAGCAATTTCTCGACCCGACCTCCCCCTCCTGCGAAAAACCCTAAAGAACAGGGCCGAGTCAACCAGGGGAAGTTACACTAACCCAGCTAACCCATCCCCACCGAGTCTATTCTCACAAAAACAGCATGACAATAGAAAGGTCAATTTGATACATTTCTGTCAAGCGGCTGCCAACTTTGCTATGACAAGATCAACAAGATGTCTTTGATGCTCGGGCAGTAGCAGACGGGTAATGCGTGTAGCGCCGTCGGATTTATTATCACCAACAGACCCCTCTGCCTCTTCCATCTCCTCAAAGTAGCTTGCTTCACAGCCCGCCAACACCGCCGTCTCCCACACAAGGTGACCGCACGCCACCAGGGCGAGCACCACATTGCGCACCCGTCCCACCGCCTCGCGCTCCTCCACCTCCGCTGTAATGCCACCAGTGGTTAAGTGAGGTTTCTGGGCCGAAATTGTAGCACCAAGACGCGCTCCGAGGTTCATGCCACGCTCAGGTCCGATCCAAACGAGGCCATTGCAGCCAAGGATGAGACCGACACATGTACTGCGTGCTGCTTCTTCGCCTGCGCTCCCTCCACCGCTACCACATGGCACTACCAATTGATGACGGTGTATCTTCTGTCGGCGAATGAGACTGGGGGGCAGGCGCAGAGCGCAGCCTTCGCCCAAACGACCTGTACGCATGCCAGGCATGTGCAGCTGCAGACTGCCATCTCGATAGACTTCGCGCACTTCTGCCACTATCAAGTCGCCCTCCTATAATGCCGAAAACAACCGTGTCAGGCCCTCTCTTTGAGTCAAAGTCAAAGGAGCACGACCACTACATTCTCTACTACGAGGAAACAAAATCAATTTCTAGTATAACGATTCGCCCCTCCAGTCGTAATAGGTGTTTAACACTAAAATTTACCTATCAGGCACAATGCTGCAGGCAGTAAGCAGTATTCACCAAATTGGGGACCACTAAACTCTACCAGAAGCTACTTTCATCATTCAACGTAAAATCGTAAAAGCAGTGACAGAAAACTGAACTGGTTCTTGTACCCAATACAGGCCTCTTAGTTTAAAAAAAAAGAAAAAACGAACATTGGAGCAACGGGTCTGCCCAGGACAACATAGTCGAAGAAATCTTACTCGCATGAAGGAGCGCATAGCGCGTTCATCATCCTCTGATTTTCGGCGCAGCTCCCCAGTCGGCAACTTAACGTTGGCAAGGGAGAGATTGGCCAGGTGGTACGAATTAACATCCACCTTCCAGCGTTTCTGTTCCACCTACAAATACAGATTTACAGGTACGCTAACGCATTAAAAAAGTCAAAGAGAATACAAAAAAACAATTTTAGCAAATTACCTCAACAATCCGTCCCACAACAGTGTCCCCAACGTTGCCGGAGTAGCGAGTGTGGGGCGGTTCCACGTAGACCAGTTTGTTCACCGATTTCAAACGGCCAGCCATTGAGGCATGCATAGGGGGAGCAGAAACAGTGGTTGGATCGTCCTTCAATGTCGGTTGCTCCACCACAATTGCCTCAGCAACTCCACCTGAGTCGTCCACTCGGTACGTACCGTGACCGGTAATAAGATTGGCACCCGAGGTAAAAATAACCTCACCAGGGACAACTATCCCACGGAAATCCTCCTTCGTTCCTAGTCCTTCGCCACCACCTCCTTGAGAGTAAGCCTCTTGCAACACCGTGGGGGTTATTCTGATCGACATTATTCACTGAAATTTAAGAGTTTGACTAGTGCAAATCGACTCGATTTCAAGCCAAAGGTTTATAAAACCACAAGATTTACACTAATATAGTAACAATAAATACCAAGAGATGCCACGATGTTACAAAGAAATGACCATTCATGGGCTTTAAAACCAAATAAATCATAACAGAGTGAGAACAAATACAAACCTATAATGGTCGCAAGACCTCACTTCCCATTTGTTTAAGTAGATCCACCACTTCCCTCAATGATATCATCACATAACCAAGTAGGTGATGAATAAAAAGGTTACAACGATCATAAAATCTGCGCCTAAAAAATTTGGGGAAAGTCACATACACACTCAGAAAACCTCCTGCAAGCCCTGAACCAACTAAAACGATATGCTATAGGAAGGACAAGTACAGACATTAGGAGTGCAGTGCTTTTATAAAAGGCGACTTAACTTAATTTTGGACCATAACATGCAAAATTCACGATTTGTTAGTGTCCGCTTACTGAATAAAGTAGCACAAAATAAAGTGCATCTCTTATTTCAATAACTACAGTACATCGAACACCCCTCGAGTTTTGCCGCTTTACTAACATGGGGTACCGCAATCATTAGAGAACTCACATACGACAGCAAAATGAGTGACCATCGCAAGGCCAACACACCTAACCTTGACAAGTCTAATTTTTGAGTGGTTGATCACGTATGATCATTATTATTCGACTTTATGCATAACTAGGCTTTAATTTGGCTTAAAGTAGCATAATAGTTTTATTACGAATTTGCTCACCTTCTAACTAGGCACTTCGTTGCTTAAGTTTCTTGTTCTTAGCATAAATTTTCCGTTGCGATGTAAATTGAAGTCCATAGTGCTTCGTGGAAAAGGCATACGTATCGATGTAAAGTGTGCACCTCATCGTGTTAAAACCGTCTTCTGTATTTGTAGCGACAAAACTCTCCTAAAGCCATTGCTTGCCTGGACAAAGTGTGTGTTGATAGCAGAAGGAAATTAAGCTGATTCTGTGGCTAATAAGCCAGCCCGTCAGGCAAAGCGTAAATAACCAAAATCGAGTTAAGTGCAGCCGGTCGTCATTGTTACTTAAGTTCCTGCAATTCGTAAGTTCATTTATCACAATCGCTACGCGTATTTTTGGACAAACCTTCGTAATGCTTCGTTTGCTCGAACTGCCGGTTTCGGTCAATTGGGTGGTCACAATGTACTGGCCGGTTGACCGGCCTCCGGGCCTTGCCAACAGCCTTCAAGCCATCTGGTACCAGAATATATATTCTGCCCCAGTACTATGCCTTCTTTACCTTAAGGGAAGTCTCGGGACGCTGCATCGTCGTCTGCCTATTTTAAAGAAGGGCAAATGGGACTTAGTGTTCACGCATTGCACGACTCAAGCACTTTACGTAGTCCTTCCAGATCCCTCGCCTAAAGTCCGCATTCAAAAACCGAGCAAAGCCAACACAGCACTTGGAGGTAACATACAGGATGGAGGACAAATTGCCTAAGAGCGCTCAACTTCAAGCTGGGTAATGAAACCTCGACTCTGATGCGACCACGATGACTAACTACTAACAGTGACGTAATTTTGATCGCAAAAGTACGTTGGCTGAACTCACTTTGTGGATTCTCCGGGCTCGCATGATTCTGGGTAAGACTATGAACTCCTGCGCACGCATATGTCCGTCACCGTCGGAGTCAAACATGCAGAAGAGCGTTTGCAAAGCCTCTTCCCCAATCTCCACGTTAGCACAAACTCCAATAGCCTGTTTGCATTCAGCTCAGATGAGAGGTAATGAAAGTGCCATTGCATGCTGAGGGAAGTAGGTCTATTGGTCAGCATGTACGTCTTCATGGCCATTTGGAAGTCATCAAGGTGATTAACGGATTGGTAAAACCGTTTGAAGTCCTCAGGAGAGATATGAAGTCCATCCATTTTGTGTGAAGGGACCCAACCTCCATGTCTGCTGGCAGCCGACCTAACCTCGACAGAACTTCATCATGTCCCGAGCAAAGCCAGTGGGAGAGACGGTTGCACCGTTGGGAGAGGAGAGAACAAACTCGACCTCAAGGATTTCATTTTGTAAGCAATCAATAAATCTATAAAAAGAAGGAGTTAGACGATAACCTGCCTGTAGAAGACCTTCTTCTTCAGCAGTCGTTTGCCATCTTTCCCGAGGAAAACCCTCACGAGAGTAGATTGATCAGAGAGATTGCCTTGAGGGTACTTGGAAGAGTGCGTCAGATAAAGTGGATCGTAATAAAGACAGGCTACCGTGCGTTGATGGTACCTAGTCAGGTGCACCAGTGGAGACGCCATAAAGCTTATATAAATACGAATTAAAGATGATGAAACATACCGAAGAAAATTAATCCGCATCAATCGCTCCATTGGAGTTGGCGTCAAGGGCGTTGAAAGCAACTTTAAATGTAGAACTTGGCTCTACTAAGAATGCGGATATTTGTTCCTCACATTACTACTGAGCAACCCCAACAGAAGCAAGTAATGCGTGAAGGAAATTAGTGCCTGATTTCCAAGCTTTTGGAGAAGGTCTGGTGATCGGCAACGTCCAGCTTTGTTCAAAATTCTTCCTAATTCATCAGGCGAAAGTGAGTTCAGTTGGCCTGCTATAAACATTGACATCACTTAAGGTGGGGTATACAAAAAGGTTTTTTTTGAGAAAGCGATTGCAAAAAGTCGTTTCGTGTCGTGTACAAAACACCACTTCATTCACGTGGAGCGAAGCGTCGGAAGTGTTGGTCATAGTTGGAAGAATTCTACCATGGGCTAGATTCGTTTCAAGAGCACACTTACACAACTTCGTTGATCACTTTGACGCACCAAGGTGGAACAAAAAAGGCGCGTTGCACTGAAATATCCTCTTGTGAGTGTCGTTGCCGATGACAAGGAAAATGTATTTCGCTGATTCCTGTGCATGTACATAACACCATTCAAGTGTCGACGCAATCCTTAGCCGACCGAAACGAAAATTGATGTCGTGGTCATCGGTGCATGTGACACCGCCACATTGGCACTCATTCACCAAGTATAAAGTCAAACGGCGCCATGCCTGTGTCACGGAGTCGACTCACGCCAGAGGTGACCTCTTGAGGCCATCCGTCTAGGCTAATTAACCGGTGTTATTCGACCATCAGATTTTGCCTTCTTGCGGGTCACAGGTCAGCGCTTTTTCGTCTCCAGTCAAGAGGGACTGAAGAAACCGAGAAAACTGACTCAATACAGCCTCTTAAATTCAAGATCACAGCACAAATCCGCCAGGCCAAAATGCGAATCGAGCAGAACTCACCGACATCTCTTGAGGGTGTCGTTGTCTTAGAGCTCAAGATGCCTTGCCACGTAGAGAACATTTAACTCCGCCGTGGCGGGAAAATAGGAGCTGCATCGAAAACAAAAGAGTAAAATAAGGGGTGAGAAAAAGAGTCTCAATAAAATTGAATGATTGATTAAATAAAAGTGAGGAGAAATTAGGGTAGCGTGGAATAGCAGTACACCAAAACACGTAAATGCTGGTAGAGCACTGAGGCCTCCTCCTCCGCCTCCTCCTACTTATCATCACCCTACTCCACTTCTCCAGATCCTTCTTCTTATATAAAATGTTCGCATTTACACTTCTTTCTCTTCTTCAACTTCCTACTTGCATTTAACATCTTCTACTTCTTCTTGTTTTCCCCACTTACATTGTACTTCCAACTATTATTAAACTCCTACTTCATCTTCCAACTTATCATGTCCATCTTCCTCTTATTCATCTCCTTCTTCATATTTGCACATGCATTGTCCTTCTTCAAATTCTACTTCTAATCCTTCTTTATATACCCACTTGCATTAACCTAATGCCTCCTCTTCTTCTAATACTTATTCATATTCCATCTTGCATTATCCTTCTTCCTCTACTTATTCTCATTCATCATCTTCCCACTTGCATTGTCCTTCTTCCTCTTCTTCTTCTCCTTCA
>MIEF01006257.1:0-10157 GCA_001870725.1 Taenia solium
ATCCAACACGATCGACGGCCTCGTGTAGCGTCGACCCCGACTCAACCAGACATCGGTGGAGAATGAACGCTTGCTTTTCACCACCTCGTCGCAAGCCAATTTGGTAATAATGTCCTTCTGGCTAGTGCAGCATCTCCACTATGGAGAAGGTATTGGGGACACTCGAGTTGCTGTTGATGCACTTGCATGTACAGCCAGCGGTTAGCGGAGGAGGAGAAGATAGGTGATAATGAACTTTGCTTTCACCAAGCGCTAGTGACTCTGACCACTTCACGCCGAAAAAGGACCTCAGTCCGTCAGTTCATCCCTCCTCCATGTCTTACTCCCTCCTTTCATTTTGTGCCTGGTTGAGACGTCGAGATGCCTACAAAGTACCGCACCTGTCCGCCGGAGTCGACAACACTCTCTCTGCCATCGCCAATACCATCGTTCGCTGCGGGTGTTTACCCCTCCTTCTTCACTTTTTCCTCTATTCCACCATTCCCGATCTTCTCCTCCCTCATTCCCTCTCTCCCTCCTTCCCCTTCGAGTAGCTGGTTGCCTACCACCTCCTCTTCATTTCGCATTCACATCTCATCCTTTTGCCTCCTTCCATTCGCGTTAATCTGGACTTTCGACTATTGCACAAACGACTGCCTCTGCACCGGCTTTTCCATTTCTTCTTCCGCCGCACTGCCGTACGTGACGATGACTTGGAGCATGCGTCAGAAATCTAATCGATTTAATGTCAGATGTGACTGGCGAGTTCACTTCCCACCCATCCACCCTTCACCACTTCCTCTTCCACATGAACATCCATCTGAGCTGCCTTTGGCAGCCTACATGTTATTTAGGGTTGAGTCTGTTCCCTGCTGGCCGCCACTGAAACTGCAAAACTGGGAGGTTTTTTGCGCCCACCGCGAAAACGCGTTATTGCCTGCCACGCGCAGTCACCACCACCCACCAGTTGCGCTGCTGCCTACACTGCAAAGGGATCGCTGCCTGGTGGATCCAGTGCGTGATGACCCATCACGTTGCGGCCAGACAAACACAAGAACACGCTGTTCCACTGGTCCACCTAAAACTTCCCGTGGTCTCCTGCCCTTCTCTTGTGTTCTGTTTTATGATCTGACGTTGGCATTAGGTCGAACTCCCGCCTGAGGTGTATTATACGGGAGTGAAATAGTACCATACCAGTGTCATGTGCATATTTAAATGCGTGGCCTTTGCACCATCCCATGCATTGAAGGTGGGTCTCATGCACACCAAGTCGATGTACTTTAATAAGAGCCCCTCTGCCTCTCTCCCCAATGTCCACCTCTATGGTTAGGTTATAAATGCAGACTGCTTAAGTGCCTTCACTAAACCTCTCCGGTGACTGGCGAAACCCATTTACCTATTTTTCGGAATGGACCGTGCCACTTGCTGTTATGTTTGCCTACCATTTGTCCCGTTGCTGGCTGATTTCCTTTTTCCCTACCTACCTCCCCCTCTCACCCATCTTCGATCCTACTTCCCCAATTGCCTTAGTGGCGGCTGTTTTTAGGGTCCATCACTGCCGCTGCTGCTGCTAAAAGCGCCACAGCATGATAAGAAACAAAATTTTTTCCTCCACTTCCTTCTCATTATCTTTTCCATCCGCTCTGCATGCACACACAAAGCCACCAATTTGTCATCCGGCCCGACAGCTCCAGCCCCGGCCCGCATATCAGTTAATTTTAAGTGCTGTTATCAATGGTGCACTAGGCGGATTGGCGAGTGGGTGGGTGATTGTTTGGAGTAGTCTTGTCGAGAGATTAAAAACAGGCCCAAGGCAGGCATAGTGGGCCCCGGTAAACAGTGCACTTTGATCGTCTTCTACCCCCGTCCCCCTTTCCGCACTGTTGATTGGCATGCCTTCGACTCCTCCTCCTCTTCCTTTATCGACAGCCTCACCACCCTCACCGTAGTCACATGACGATGTCGCGGCGGTCTTTGTGTACTTTTGTTATTGTCGTGCGGCCTTAGTAGTAGTGATTGCATCGTCTAAATTACCCAAAGGCTCAATCGCATCTCAGAAACTACGGCCTCAACTGTCTTCCATCACCTTTACTGCTATCACTAATTTAATGACAAGAAACACACGCCATACGCACCGACAAAAATTAGTCCCGTTCAGGAAAATGTAAAACGTGATGCAGGCATCAGAGAGTATTTAGAAAGTTGGAGTAAAGAAAATAACGAACACTGATATGACTAGTACAGTTGCCTCTTCTTCCAGGGGTAGCATTTGGGGGCAGAAGACCTATCTCAGCCTTCCAAACAGTGACTGCAGCCATGTCTCCGCCTAGTGCCACAAAATTGCCCCAATCACAGCGATGAGTGGCATTGGTGGAGGGCGCGACTGACAATCACGGAGTCCCTTTCTGCGCATGAGCAGGCAATATCTACTCAGTGGTCACCATGCAGACCACCGCCCACTGAACGTTAGAATGAAGGGATAAGTAAGAAAGGGTTTAGAGGCGCACCCTAGGGTTAATATTCAGTTAACCGTGATTCCTAGCGGGCAGAGAGTAGGGGAAAGAAGAAATAAACTCATTTATTACAAACACTCGGCACCGATGAGCACTATTTTTACTTTGGCAAAATGCGATGCAGATGACAAGTATTCGAAAGGGCTCAAGGGATAAAAAAAGGTCCAATTACAGTTCGCAGTCTTCTAATCGGCTGCCTGGATGAGATTCCGGTACTCTTGATTAAATAGCACACTTTGAGACTCCTCTTCAAGTTATTGGTTGAATGCCTCGCCAACCTGCTCGTGATTTGAATAGCAAGAGCCAAAGGGACGCCCATTACCCCGCTTTCACTACTACGACTCTCTTTGACTGAGGAACAACTGATCAAAGTATCAATGCCTTTTCCGTCCAGCGCAGCCCAAGGCCAAAAGTCCGCAGTCAGAAATTGAATGACTTTTGCGTTGCCTCAAAACAATATGCTAAGGTCCAGCAAGGAACCGTAGCCAGTGCACGACTGGTAGGAGGCTTCTGAATATCGGGCAAATGCATGCCACGAATGCCAGCTAGATGTTTAGCTCGACTGCGGCCGAGACTGAAGTTCTCATAAGGCACTGTCGATGAAGAGGTTTTTGTACTGTTGACCCAAAATAAATCGATTACCTTTGATTTCTGTGATTTCAAAGAAATTGAAGGCCGTGTGGGTGCCTGCATCTTTTGTGATTGCTAGGAGGCAAAATAAGGCCACGTTGTGACTCAACCTCAAATAGTGCATAGCAGGTTCCGTAGGGGGTTTAGAGAATACTTTCGCCCTCAGAGTCAGGCCACTGAGAATATATGTAAAGGATGGAACGGTATTAGACGTGATAACATGGGGCTCATAAAATGCCCCAATATTGGACTCCTGCAACAGCAAAATACTTATGCTTTAACAAAAACTCAACAATTATAACCAACGCATTTTTATTCAAGCAGAATCTTCGCAAGCATTATCGTCTGGGAAAGCAGCATTCGCAGAATCTTATAAATCCTCAGTGTCTCACTGATCAAATGCTTCCTTTTAATTAACCAAACCTCTGCCTCCTCCAAATTCACTTCTTCAGCAGACCGACAACCGTTGAAGCTAGCTCACTCTAACCACGCATGATTAGGTAAGAAGTGGCGTCCGCTGACTGGGAGATCAGTAAATGGGGTGCCCCGCACAGATGGAATGATAAGCCAGTTTCGGGGTGATCAATGAGGTGGGGAACCATCTCCACCTAATTTATCAGATTGTAGCAATCGTTCGAGTAGGGAGTGGCAAAGGAAAGTAAGTTTTAAAGGGAGCAGGCAATGCCCTTTTCAGCTCAAAAGTGTTTGTGACTTCCCCCTAGAGTCGTACACCCGCATTTAACATCGGAAATAAAATCAAATTTCCCAACTCTTACGATGTCTGGACGCTCCTAAAATTTGTTTCAAACTAGAAAACGCGGAGAATTTGAGAGATTTTTATATTTCTTAGCCCACGGCTGGCATCTGATTGACCTGATTGATCCATCAAATAGGGTGGAAATCGCAGGGAGCACCAGCTAAGACAGATGGGATAGCCGACTTTCTGCTTCTAAGGAAGTCGCAACTAGAAGTGCCAGACATCAAACTCTGGCCTGTGTTGTTATTTTTACCCCATTGACTCTTTCACATGCCAAAGTGGGGTCTGTACGGAACAGCACGCAGCGAATGAAATTCATTGATGAGAAGTTCCACACTCCTTGGAGCAGGATATTCTGGGGTCTGATAACCAAGTGCACAGTGTGCTGATTGTAGACCAGAAAATAACGCTCTTGACAAAATGAGCTCTAAAACTTTAAATCTTGATGGTCCTATCGCAGTAACTCCAGCTTAACAGGATAATACAGTGAAAATGAAAATGAAATGGACCCCAAGTGAACTCAACCACCGTCATGGAGCGCGTCTTTGCTCAAACCAATCAGCCGCAAGTGCGTTTTCATCAGGCGATGTCGGTGCCGCCAGAGTTTGATAAACTAGCAGAACTAGTACAAACCTTGAACAAAGTGGAAGGACTTTTCGCAAATTTCAGCTGTGCCAACCCTCTCCACCACTTGGACAAACCACATCAACAAGGACATAACCTCATCAAAAGGCTTTGCAAAGGTAGCATCATCTTGATGTCTTCTTTTCATATGCAGCGCAAGTCACCACTACTACAGTAATAGGCTTGAATGACCACTCATTGACGGCGGCTAACATCCGCGCCAGACAACTGGTCAGCATTTGGTAGGCATAATTGTGATAGAAAATGTGGTAATGTGGGCCCACACTAGGACAGACACCATTAGAGCTGCAACGACTGTGCATCTTCATGTAGAAGAAGTTGCCAGTCTGCGTGATGAGTGCAATTTGTGGCAAAATTTGACATTTGTGTTGATGGCACTGCAGCAAGGGGTTAAAGATAAAATTGTCCTGTCGTTATTGCATCACTTGCCACCTCTGTAGGGATATGAAGGTTACGGTGAAATGAGGATGAAGAGTTGGTTTATAGTAGGGCCGATAAATGAAAGAGGCAATCAGATGGGTATAAATACTATAAATTGAGGCAAGAAATTGCGTTTTAGCGAATTAATCAAACAATGAACTAGGAAATAAAAATTAAGCATCAAGAAGGAGTCGACATTTGAACACGAAATACATCACAGAGACAACCGGCTAACATCACGGCCTGCTGGCTCAACATTCGTGTTTCACCTTCTTACAACTAGTGCGATGCAGGATATTTGTTTCATTTCCTGTGAGGGAGACTGCAGCTATTAAGGGTAAAATGCATTCTATATCCGCCACAACAATTTATTTGCCACGATAATGGTTTTTGACTAAGTTGCGGGGACAAATTTTACCTCTAAAATTAATGCTCACTCTGGCTAAGGGGATTCTGCTCCCTCCGCACACTTAAATGTTTCTTGACGAGCACTTGACAAAACTTATAGACGTATCCATCTCAAAGTAATAGCATTGGCTAAGTCCCAAGAACGATCTGCATTCAGAAAGAAGTGTTTGCCTGCTAACTTGTCTGCAACACATACATAATCATAACAAACGCCACGCACAAGAGTACACCATATGCTAAATACTAAAATCCGGTTCGCATTCTAACGGAAAAGGGACCATTGGCAATGTCACTGGCAGATCACCTATAGTGCAGACACCAGTGACAGTGTCCGAAAGAGAGAGGTTTATTTAGGTACGCCTTTTGGTGAGAGGCGGCCAATAAATTCGTGCCTCATTTATGATATTGCTGCCGCAGAATATCCCCATCCAAGCAGTAAACTGGATTAAAAACATCGGGATCAAGTTGAAAGAGACAAGCACGCAACCTTTTAAAATTGAGAAAAATTTGGAATTCCACAGCTATAAATGAACAGTCATTCCGCAGAGCACTACAACCTGTGGAGTCTGTTGAGGGACTGCAGCGAGGTCAAACGATGACAAATCTTTAAAATGACTTTACTAACTCAACTTAAAAGTCGGTATGCATGAATACCTAAAGGCATTTAACAAGGTCCCCATTATTGAGGTTTGTTGCAGAGTTTCTGCTAATGCTTTAAATTGCAGTAATTCGGTACTTTGATTAACAGTGGGATTAACCAGGTGGGGCCTTTATCCCTCATAGGCTCTACCTCTGCATCGCTGTTATACCATAATCGTGAAGCCACCCACCCAACCATTTACCGACATTCTCGTAAAAGACAAAAGCGTGCAAAGCAAACCAGAGAAGTCAATTACCGCATATACGAGGTGGAGCTATTGCAGCATGTGTCACAGGGCGAGCTCTTTCAGAGCAGATAAGTGTTCAGCCGATGAGATCTCATCTCCACGCCTTCCATAGCAAGAGAACAACTCACCCACTGATTAAAGTAGGGATCCAACAACATCATCGGCATCAACGGGGTCCGCAATCCAGTGCCAAAGACGGTTGGGCAGCAGCTGTAGCGGAGCAAACAAAGAAGACGGAATCGACCTCACCATCACTCCTCATTTCCATCACGTAACAAGCATCGCGATTCTCGCAGCAGCAGCAGTAGTAGTAGTGGGAAGCAGCGACGACACAGCACCGCCTTTTCACTCTCCTTCCTAACCGTTTCCTCCTATATGTCCTGCTGCACAGACCGCGAATCCTACGCTGGCAGTAGTCTGCAAAGAAAGTCAAGCAAGCTCCTGTCAGTCCAATAAGAGTCTCAAGTCCACACTTCTTCCTGACCAGGCAACCAGTACACGAAGCAGCTACCGGTGATGATGATGATGATGTGAATGTGGGATGCATTAAACACAGTGACAGTAGTAGTAGTAAGCAGAGGAACAACAGTTTGTTTAGCACTGTGTCCAGGGATGATGACGAACAAACGAACTTACCAGTTGGTTCATTGAGTCGCACATTCATCCATCGCCTCTATCCACGACTACCTCCTCCCGCGACACATGCCTTCGCCCCTTCACCACGCTTCATGTCCTCAGCGCCCGTAGGGGATTTGCGCCTGAATTGCAAAATAGACGGCGCAATTGAATGGGTCAGCACAGTTTATCTAACAGACGACAGAGAAATAAAAATGCCACAACCACACACACAAACACATCCACATCCCTTCCGACCAAATCACCCTTACCTTCGCTTCGACATTACAAAGCCCCAAAAAAATTCAAAGTCACGAGACCATTTGGTGCAGACAATAGCGCGCAAATTGCACACAAACCTAGACAAGTCATGCAGTCGTGTTTCCACGGGATCGAGCATGGAAAACCCTCTTTTACTGGCAAGCGCAATCCATGGAATTCTGCTACTACAACTAATGCAGCCTTCCTGACAAACGACTCTGAGTCCCCGAGTAGCTGCATATTTTTTTTCTGGGCTAGATAAACTAACGAGCGAACAAACATTGGAACATGCCGAAAATGAACCCACATTCCTGTAGTCACTGTTGTCAGACTTCGTACACTACCACACCAGGATAAAGGCCAACACACTATCGAGAACTGCAGTTGCAACAAGTAGGGTGAAAGTCAATCCACAATCATTCAATGCACTGCCAGAACAATTGAAATTAACGGACGAAAGTATTTTACAACAACATAAGTGTAGAAAAGGAATGCAGATAAAGAAGCACCCATAGATAAAACAGGCACTTATTGGTGAGGAAATAATAGAAGTGAGAAAGAAGCACTTGAAAAAGTTAAGTCTCTACGATAAAATTAAGTCTCATCGACCAAAGCTCATTCTTATTAGAATGGCAAACCAAATAGCAGCGGTCAAAGCAATCTCCATTAATCGCTAGGAATGTCGTGCAATAAAAACATCAATGCCATTAAACAAAGCAAATAGAATACCACAAATCTTCACAACAACTGCAGCTATTTTTTGACGCTTACTCTAGCATAGAAACAGATGGGTGGATAAATAGATGTACATATACACATATGATGAGCGCTTATTCGTGAGAAAGTGGCAAATAAGTGCCATGCGCTTAGGAAGGTTAGTGCTCTTCTTGACCAAATCGCGCCTCAACATTCAAAGTCTATCATCATTGAAATAGATAACCACTATTAAAACTACCAAAACAATCTTAATTTATCACCTAACGTACCATACAGTGAGAAATCAACGTGAGTAGGCGGCATATTTCGAAAACAAAACTTCTCAACAGTCACATTATGAAGCTTTTGGTATACTCTAGAATGTGAGCGCATAAAGACCGCTAGTCGACACTTAAAGGACCTAATCAAAATGACCCAATGATAAATAATAAACCAAAACCAAAGAAAATTTACCAAACACTTACTAGACTCCCGAGTTTTACAGCAAATAAAGCCCATCAATCGAAGCCAATAGTTCCATGATGCACACCGCTACGAGCTCCGCCCACAGAAAGAGCCAATCACAACAGTGTTTGTTCAGCAAAACAAAGTTAGTTATATTGTTGGTGTATTTTACCAAGTGAGAAGTTAACACTAGTGCTAAATTTTTTACCCTTGTGTCAAATTTAAGGAGTAAAGGTGCAAACGAAATAAATTACTAATTAGGTGTACAGTAGAAAAATAGCAGTCGATCATAAAGACAGAATGCCCATGCAAACATCACTTGATGATGCGCAATTAAAAGTCATGCTTGACTTAAACTCTAGCAAAGTTTTTCGTTATCACCATTTACCTGCAAATATCTTTGAAAATCCAAGAGCATTTTTTAAAAATTAGTTGACGCCTAAGACCCATAAGAACCTTATTTCGTCAATGATCAGATGTAACTTTTGCAAATGTTGGCTGTTTTTCATCACTTCTATTTACTAACTATGCGTTTTGATCAACTGCAACACTCAGGCTGTTTAAGGTCGTGAGTGAATGACCGTCTTGTATGATTTGCTTCGTGTTCGGCTTTTGCGTTACTTCTCCTTCAAACGAGTGTATTTTCATTTGGACCACATGACAAATTCAACACCTGCCTTTCCAGTCTGATTGACTCCCCTTTGACAAAGTAGGCAATCCGACCATTTGTCTGGCTACAATTCGCTGGTCGATAAACAGCGCTGCGATGGGCAGCGGAGGAGATGAAACTTTTACGACTCCGATCGGATCCGAACCCGTAATCTTCTGATCCGAGGTCAGACGCCCTATCCATTAGGCCACAGAGCCGACAATCATCTCACCACTCTTCAACCCCTTTCCTATTCAATGCTACTATTTGCTGCAATCAAGCAGCACACCTTCTCATATCAGCCTATTCTTCGCAACTGTAATGCAGTAGTGCCAAAGTCCTTGAACTACTTCTGCTTCCGATAACGCCTGTAGCAGTGGCAGTGGCTGTGTTTACGGTAGATGCCTTTTGAAGTGGACGTGTTAGCCGTCGACTACGAACAGGGGGAGAGGTAGCGGTCATCACACTTGCCTTGCTGGTAACAGCGGTGACGGCACCATCGTTTGGTGGTCAGCATTCAAGATTTTGTGTCCTAATACTTAATTTCTAGTGCCGATGGGACGTCAAGATGTTCACATTTTGTCTCTGCTCGCTCATTTATTTATTGCCCATTTTCACTAAGGTGCGACCACACGCACTGTGGTAGATTGAGCAGGCATTGCTAGTCGTTTAACAACTCCTTCCGTCACTCTTTTGCTACTTGCGCGACCACTGCATCTTCAGGTAACATAATTGCGCCTCTGTCCTCCTCTTTTGCGTCATGTGTGAGTAAGGCAATTAGCAAATGAGTAACTGATTGAGCGCATGCGTTGTTTGGTGGGTGGGCGCAGTTAGGTGTCAGAAGGGGCGATGTAAGACGTGCCATGGTGGAGTCTGAGCATGTGGCGTTGCGGTCAAAGCGAAAGTAATCAGGTAAGAACTGTAGTCCGCACACACAAACGCAATGTGAAAGACCGACGAATAAGTGCTAAACACTTGCCTCACCTAAGGCAAGAAGGCACATCCCATGCACCGTTGCACATAAAAGGCAACAACAACAAGAACTTATTTGCAGCAAGCCAATTTTAACCGAGGAGTGCTTGAAATGCTAGCAAAGGCGAGAGCCGCAGTCATTGCTAACAGACAATGCCCTCATTCTTGGCAAAGGGGAAAGAAAAAGACGAAGAAGACGTTGGAGGAAATAAAGTCCTTACACGAACCGCGACTGCCTCTTCTATCCTTATTCTAGCAAT
>MIEF01006258.1:0-17659 GCA_001870725.1 Taenia solium
TGTCAGCCATCACAACGTAATCAGTGCTGCAAGAAGCACCCACGAGCCTACCATCCCAGTCATCGATATTCGAGCGCATGTGTTCTTGCAGTGCCATCACTTCCGTGTAGAAATCGGCGCAGCAAATGCGTATTTCCCAGTCCTCCTCTCCCACGATAATGTGTCCCAATGAAAGATGGGGGTACGAATCCAAGCTTTTGAATTGATGGAGACACACGCAACACATACTGTGATTCCAGGCTTTTTGATGCCGTGGGAGAAATCCGAGGGCATCGTAGATCTTTGAGCAAATGGGGCGACCGGTCCTCATGGGAACGGGATGCACACAATCCAAGTGTGCAAAGCAAAACACGATGCTATCGAATGGCGTCCTGCACATTCCACATCTGTTGATACGCACATTGACGAAGATAGGCGAGTTGCCCAAGGACAGGAGAGAGAGCTCACGGAGGATGCTTGACCACAACGTCGCTGATCCCTCTTGGCAGTTCCACTGGACATGGACTTCACGGCTAGTGTTGTTTCATTTGTCAATAGCTTTCTTGCAGAACACAAGAGCGAGGGAGGTGCCGAAGATGGACGTCGATCTCAGCCTTCCTGTTATGGGACGTGAGGGATTCTCCCATCCGTAGCACATGCACTTCTTTCACACCGCCAAAGTGTTATGGAGCAGGATAAAATCCATCAAAGTTGGGTCCGCTTTCCGCTGCCACCAATGTAGCGTCCTGAGACTCCCTTTAACGTAAGAGAAGGCATAGTACTGGGGCAGAATATATGATCTGGAAACAGAGGGCTTGGGGGGCTGTTGGCAAGGCCCGGAGGCTGGCCATCTGGCTCGTACAACATGGCCACCCAAGTGACCGAAACCGGCAGTTCAAACAAACAAAGTATTGCAGTCCCAGTTTCTTTGTTTGCTGAATATATGTATTCTGCCCCAGTAGTATGCCTTTAAGGGAGTCTCAGGGCGCTACAGTAATACTTATATTACTTAAAATGACCTTGTAGGGGAGAGCCGTCCGGCTCGTACAATATAGCCACCCAAGTGACCGAAACCGACACTTCAAACGAACAAAGTATTGCAAAAATATTCATTATTATTTACTAAATTTTCCTATGACGAGCATATTGATCACCATTGCGAAACTAGTCGACTAGAAGCAGCCATTGCAAGGCTGTTCATATCATCATGCGGCCCACGATTCTACCTCTACATTTAAGTAAAGTACCACAATACAATCACACAAAACGGCAAGCTCGAGCAACACTTTTTTGATGCTTTTATAACCTCCTTACATTTCTGCTTTTACAGGAGAAAAGAGGACCTTTGGGCTAATTATGCCACATCATGCACCTCTCAGCGAAGCCGATGTCGGAGCAGCTGGGTTGTTCTACCGTTCTGATGCGTCGCGACCTGCTTATGAGGTAAACTATTTCCCAGTTCACCTTCTCATTACACACCAACTAGCAATCGAACGTGGGTACTATGTCCAACTGATGGTGATGACGAAGTTGAAGATGGAGGTGTCGGATATGAGAGGACAAGCAGGGAGAGGGTGATTAAGTGGATGATGTGTTGAGAAGCATCCTAAGCAATCGATTCAATCACACTGACGATAGGTTGAACAAACCTAACCATGAAACGTCAAATTTGGATGTGGAATGCAGACCTACGCGTCAGCATCGTGGAGGAGACGATACCTAACGGAGCACTTCATTACCTGCACAGAAAATCCTCTGCCCGCTGCAACAACTGCAACGAAGAAAGCGGAAGAGAACATTCGTCACTCACCTCTCTTGACAAATGGAGAAGGCGCAGCGCAGACGGACAAGATGTCAGAATGCATGAGCCTGCATTGAGGGGTTGGTGGTTCTTACCAAAAGGGGCGTGGAAAGCAAAAGGGTGAGTCCGCAGTCCTGCCACCCAACGACGTGACGGACCACGCTCAGAAGTCGAGCGTGGTTTGACGTGAGGGTGGGCGAAGCAAAACTGAATTGTGGAATGACCAAATGGTGTGCAAAGGGAAGGCCTGCAGTTGGTGTCACCTCATCATTCCTACCACAACAACGCCATCGTAGTCCACTTACGTACTCTATGCAAGACGAAAGCCACTCCAATAATTATTCTATTGCTACGCTAAATGCAGCTCTAGTAGTAGTTACAGTAGTAGAATTAGTAGAGGGGCGAAAATGGCAGCAAACATTGCATGGATGGAGGGAGGGATGAAAGGTAGACAAATGGGAAGGCAAAGCCATACTTACGCAACTGTTCCGTTGCTTCGCAGCAACAAAATCGGTCAGTAAATTGGGTAACGTTCGCATCCTTCTCTTCATCCTCTGCCTCCTCTCCTCCTTCCTCCAAGCCCGCTTCCGTGTACTAACTCTCCCTAACATCTACGATGGCAAGTGCACTCATCCCCACACCTCATCTTGCGCCTACACCAGTCTGACTCCCATCTCCACTCTCACTTTCTACTTGGTAGGCAATTTGATAATTAGTAATTAAGCAAGAAAATTTGAAAGCAAATAAGGGGCTTGGTTAGATGGATAGTTTGTTAGTTAGTTATTGACTGCTGTGACAATTGGTCTGTGCAGCGTGCAAAATTCATCGAATGCATGTACGAGCACTGCGAGGGGCAGTTTGTGTGAGGAAAGGACCTCCAACTAACTAGCGGCACAAAAGTATTTGCAAGTCAAAGTAGTAGGAGCACAACACTGCACTTACCCCTACGGGGCAGAACTGCTTTCACACTAAGCCAGTACGTAAGTAAGTGTGTATTGAGGGCTTAATTTGACTTCAGCACTAAATGAGCCGCCTCCTCCACTGGGTTTAGTACCACTCAATTGTTCATGGCTCACCCCTCCGAAGATGCGTTCCTCGTGAGGCCTAGCTCAGAAATTCCCTATCCTAAAATTGGGGAAGAGTGGAGGCCGAGGACTTCGTGGAGTGGTGCAGATAACTCCAACAAATGAAATTTATGAGGAGAAAAAGAAAGGAGGAGGAGGAGGAGGAGGAGGAGGAGGAGGAGGAGGAGGAGGAGGAGGAGGAGGAGGAGGAGGAGGAGGAGGAGGAGGAGGAGGAGGAGGAGGAGGAGGAGGAGGAGGAGGAGGAGGAGGAGGAGGAACAAGTTCCACACCAAATCAACTCACTTTTCTGCCCGGTGGAGCACAATTCCAGGTGACTCTTAAGCGTAATTAGGGGGTTCGATTTGGCTAAAATCACTATTTGCTCTGTTTTTCATGCTTTTAAAGGCATAAGGAAACGCTACATCGCTGTCACAGTCAAGGAAGATCTTGGGTTCCGGCTGATCTGCTATTGGACAAACCAGACTAGCGAGACTGACCCATTTGCTCATTTTACCAAATGGAAGAAATGGTGGATAACTTTATTTGAATGCAACCGGGTAGTAAATAAGACCAGCTATTTGCACTGAATCTCCATTCCTTCACCACTCCTTTTCACCAATGCGAAATCAAATGCGTAAAAGTGGTGGTTGTGGAGATGTTGGGATTAAGTCTGAGATTGGTATTCTATCGCATAGCGACAACGAGCAAATTGATGGACCCAAAGGACACTTTAACTACTATTTAAAGTGCCCGCACATCTCCTCCACTAAAGAAAAAGAAGGGTCTTGGATTCAGGTTAAAGTGTTTCAGTCGTAACGGACCAGTGTCAGTGACACAAGCGCTCACTTTGTTAGATAAAAACACCAAAATCATGTATAAATGGCAAATAATTCCAATTCCAAGCACGTGGCTACCTTGTTTTCATCATTCTTCATGGCACAAATCAAAGCTTATTGAGTAAAGCCATTGGTTATAATTGTGTTTACGTAAAGCCGGTATCCGGTAGCCGCCTCGTTTTCTAAGTTAATTACTGCAACTCTGTCACACAAAACGGTGGGTTTTAATTATACGCTTTACTATTTAGGAGAATTTTACACATTATTGGCTTACAAGAAGAGGGAGGGCGACAGATCCGGGTCGAACTCCTTTTAGCCGTACAGGACCGAGACTGACCCAAATGCTCATTTCACCAATTAAAACCATTGACACTTGAAGTTGGCTAGGCATATCCTGTTAATAACTACAGCATTGACTTTCCTCTACTTAAACATTCTTTGCAACCAGGGCAAAGGTGTTTGAGTAAAAGCGGTAATCACGCAGGCGTTCAAAGCAAGTCGGAACCCGAAATGTTTCCATCTTTTCTGAGAAGGTTACCTCATCCCTTCCATGTGAAACAGCAAATTTAAACCTGTATTTTGATTTACTACATTATACACCCTTACATGTGGAAGGGGATGATTTTGGAATACAGTTTGCCTGTTTTGTATGCATCTCGGGCTAATTTGACCAACTGACCAAAAGGCGCATTTCTTCAGCTAAAGCGTGACCCATTAACAACCAAGTCCATCTTCAAGCATCTAGTTAGACGTAAAACTGCTCCGATGGAACCATTCAGGATCGATCGAGCAAGATTATAATCAGTGAAAAAAGTTTCATTTCGATGGTCAGTGACAGTGCCAGTGGTAGGTAGATGGGGCTCGCCTTCAAACCACACTGTTAAAATCTGACTCTGCAATTGTCAACTTGTACCCACAAAATGCGTCAGCTACAGCTCTCATCCAGCTACCATCACCCAGTGGACATGGGGTGATGGAAGGGTGGAAGATGACCTTGCCCCTTCGGCTCCACACCCTCGGCAGTTAATTAGCCCTGTGAACATTTTATTTGCCTGAAAGAACTGACCTGGGTGCTTTATTAACACACAATCACACTTCTATGAACATAAACAAGTGAAGCATCGTCCTGGATACTTGGCTGACACATCGAACGGATCGTCACTAGGCACTACGGCACCTTTTCGCCTTTGACCACAACATCAAGCCGTTCTGCAGTGGATCAGGCGTGCTGACATACCTCTACTAGGCAAATATTTTTTTTTCATAGACTTAAGTAACCTTCTCTAGCATAGGCGTACGCATCCACCAAGGGACTCTGTTGCGTGGGAGATGCATTATCTAGTCTTTAAAGTTGGCTCTTCCTCCCGCCCTCTCTCCTCCCTACACTTTTATCCAGTCAAAGTTGCAATTTTCGTTTGGAACATGCAAAATCACTTCTGTCGCGCTGTGTTGGTGCGAAAAAAATTAGGAGACTCAGAAATGATCACTTTGATGTTTTAACAGCCTCAAGGCTGGAGACTCCGAGCTGCCAAAGTCGTGCAACGGCGAGACGGAGTTACCTGATGGCTCACTGGCTTTGAGACTGGAAATTTTTTTGATTTAAAAAAGAACTCTCAAAAATATGTTTTTATTTGAAGAGGAGGGATTCTGTATATGGTTTGACAAGAACGCTCCCGCAGTCGACGGAATTTGAACTGTTGCAGTTTGGCCCTGCTCCATGTGGTGGTTCCACTCCTTGCCGCGAAGCGTCGTGACCTGTCCCTTCTGGTCAACTTTTGCCTCCCTGGTGCCGGATAGAAGCCCTTCAGAAGAAGGAATCTGCACATCTCCCTTGCATAAGAAGGGATCCAAGGCTGGAGGTGGTAGAAGGGAACACCGAAACCGTTACAACCTGCGTCAGAATCGGACATAGGACGGAAGTGGTCAAATCCTCCCCGTCAATGAAGAATATTTTGTTTGCTCTCCTCAATCATCAACTGAAGGTCCCGCCGGTGTCTGTACACCGACTCGAGGAATCAAAGTATCACCCACCACCACCGCCACCGCCACCAATGCTGTGACAATTATTTAATGCCGTTTGACAATGACAATAAACTTAGACAAATAAATCGGTCAAATTCCTGTTCAACCGTTTAAATGTATGTGAATAGCCTAAACCACACCCTACGGACCTCACTTTCTCTCCTCAAAAAAAAAAAATTTTTTTTTTGTCCACATTTGGGTTACCAACCCTGCAGATGGTTCATTTTATCCCCCATTGGGGGCAAACACGGACACTCGGCCAGTTATCTCTCATCTCTGCGTTATTTATGCTGGCCGGTTGGGGAGTCCGCGTTGCGAGGACAGGCTCGTCTTCAGTCCACAGACCACGCAAGCATTCACCCCACACACACCCACACACACAGACTGTGAGGGTTTGGAAAAATAAAGCAAAACAACATCGACATAGGCGGTACTGATCAAAGGAGGCGGAAAATATCCATCGCTGGTGGAAGCCAATCGTGTTGGATGATAAAAGGGGACTCTATTGCCCATAGAAGCTCGTTCTGACGATGAACCACTCAGGTGATGGGGCTTGAAGGCTCTCGAATGTCAGTCAGGAGAAAGTGAAGAACTACTTTGGAAGAATGGAGAACCATTTGTCACCTTCGGCCTGGAAGACTCTCAGCCAGCCGGTGGTAGGAGAGTCCTATCCTTTGCAGGAGGATACTTTTTCACCTCCACCTCATCATGCTCTGCTGACCTATCTCCGACTGTCAGTCATCACCCTATCATGGGACTAGGCTATCACTTGGAAAATGAACAGCTGTGAAATGGACCCAACGTTAGAGAGGGAGTTGTGGGGAGATTTTTGCTGCACTATTTGTCGGCTTCGTATCGTGTTAAGAGTGAATGATTATTTTATCTCTGTAAGAAGGGCTCTTCGACACCCGAAAAGTCCTGTCGACCTCGACGTCCCCGAGATTTCCGTCTTTATGGCCTCGGTCGCGTCCTCTCGCCTGATTGGCTGGTATCAGGTACGGATATACCTTAAGGGCGCTTTTAATTATTACAAGACGCGAGGCCTTTTGAATGCTATAAATAGACGAGACTGTAACTGTCGCGGTGTCTCGCCGGCAGCCTCCTACACTGGCGGCCGCCAGTAGGCCACGGCGCACTGGCCCGCCGTCTATGCTTCAGCGGGCAAAAGTGCCTCCACTTGATGCCGGTAGAGACTCACGTGAACAGGAGCGCCACCTTGTAACAGTCATTCGGTTTATCCAATTCGTCCGCCTTATTGGGAGGTCAAGTGAACCAGCAGTTAGAAATAACAATGTCTCATAAATTGTAGAGGTTATTAGGGCATTTAAGGTCATGCCACTGTCATTCATCTCCTAAGGCTAAAATTGCTTAGCTGGAAGGCCTTACACTGTAAAGAGCTAAGTTCAGCCGATAATCACACCGAAAAACCAACAATTTCCCAGAATGTATTGGCTCAAGCCATTCTATAGATAAGGAATTCCCAGTTTTAAATTTTCCCACTCCCTCTTGGTTAGACTATTGAGGCAATTGTATGGACCTTGATGAGCTGACGATGGTAATGCCAGTCATGCACATGGCCTCATTCCTCCGACCAGGGACAAATAGTGGACATTTCGCTTGATATCTATCGCCTGGGGTGTGCAGTACTAAATTACACCGCTGGTAGCACATTTCACTCAGCTACAGCCAAAATGTAGATCCCAGCGTGTTGGATGAAATCAACTAACCTCAAAGACGGTTGAGAGTTGAAAGTTTAACCTGGTGGTCTGGCCAAACGCCTTCCAGAACCACTCAACAACTCTCAGCACGACTTGCTGTGTAACTACTGAAATGCTCAATTCAGTAACATGTTCGCCAGTGAGTCGTTACGAGTAAATTTCACGTCAGCATGCAATAAAAACAAAGAACAGACCTGGATAACTAAGATCCAAGTAAAAGAGGTACGTCTCATTGCCCCTTTTCGAGTTAGGAGGTTTGAGAAGCCATGTGATGCGGATTTGAGGGTTTTTCGGGTGCAAAATTATATCGCAAGTCTTAACTGGCATTGCCCTGTTTCCCTCGATGGAGTGCATCCTACATTCCAGTCGCAGAATGCAATAATATTTACTTAGGTGCTAATGTAAGTGCATGAAGCAGCTTTGTGGACCTGCAGTTTTGCATTTTGCCCTGCCTTTTCTCCCCCATTTTTCCCCGCAGTCAACAGAAGTGTGTCCGATGCATACTTCTTCCCGTAATTTGTACTTTTAAAGGCAAACCATTGCAGTAATAGACGTTTCCATACTTCTTATTACTTCCATCTCCCCTGGGCCTTCGATCGCTTGCCTGTGGACTGCGAGGTCGGAGATGTGGGGTTCAGTCAACCACCCATCCGTTGCTCCCGTTTCGGACCAGCTTCGCTCACCGCTGGGTCCATGGCAGGAGGAGAAAACAACTCAACAGAAGAAGAAGAAGCATTCTCTTCCAAACTAACCAAGCAGCCGGCCAAAGTTTGTACTTGTTGAGAAAATTTGGGCTTAATTAAGATGGCTGAGAGCGCATTAACTGAAGGTTTTTTCTTCAAAATCAAATTACATGATTAAAAAACGGGCAAATTCAACTGCACCGCCAAAGTGCTCGAACGAAGCGACGCCAAGCCTCAAACCAGCTTTTGGTGCAAAAACCCACACAGATGGCGGGTGACAGAAAATGCTAATTTCATCCGCCTCAATTTAGTTTAGAAAATGGAAAGCGGATTTCAGCCTCGCCCCGAATGACCAGCCAAGATTTCGCAATAGCAAAAATCAACAGGAAAATTTCCACCCGTCATTTGTTGTCAACGCGATCGTCTGATCTACCATGCTATTTATGATAATGGAACTTTTACGAAGGGAAAGTCGGAGTCCGACGTCATGTGACAGATTCACCGGTGAAAATATTAAATAATATTTCCTTTTTAGGGAAGCCACTTGGTCCTGTTTTGTCTGGCAGCAAAAACACTGTTCCAATACTAAAGATAACCTTTTTAATCAACCAAATTAAGTTGAATTATGTTTGAATGTTCCTTGTACTTGTTTGCATAAAAAATGTAATGTGTTTAAATATGCAAAGTAAACAATCCAGGAGGCTGGAATTTAGGCAAGCTTTTTAATCATCCCTCAAGTACATTTGGTATCCTCAGCGGAGATATGCAAACAAAAAAATCAAATGCGCGGTTCCAATTAAATATTCTAAAAAGTTCTCCCTAAAATCACAATATGTTACGCATACTCTCTTTACTCTTGCCTGTGGATTTAAGTGCTTGGTACGACACCTTGAAAGTCTATTTAAACCTCCGTTCGACTATATGGGCGCGTAGGTCCGGGCAAAATGCAATGTCTCTGGGTGGCTTGACTTTTGTTAATACTACAAACATCTCAGCCCATCCTTATGCTAGTATTACATATTCCATCTTACTAATATGTATCTTTGCAACTTCAGGGAGGGTTTGGAGAGCCGCATTAGTGATTAACGAAGAAAATTAATGAATGCAAGAAAAGGTCATTCCAAGTATGTGAAATAGCCCTCTCAATAGAGAGATAAAGGTGGCACACAACACAAGTTGATATGTCTTAACATAAATCTGGTCATGATCCGTTTTTGATTCTGCTAAAGGAGGGTCTGGTAGACAAATTACATTCTATGAAATATATGGTATGACTTTATAAATGGTTTGGTGGAGCAATGTTCATTAAATAAATTGATTAAAATATTTTTTGCTTCTTTGTCCACTCAAGACGCAGTCTTTATTCATTTCTAAGAGGCATACTTGTAGGTTTTAGCAAGACTTTTAATTAGTTAACGCGTAAACAGTCATGATTTGGTTCACTTTCAAAATATGGCCTCATCTGCTTTACCGCAAAAAAAGATGTGGCATAAAACTACGTGATTTTAGGAGAAAAATTATTATTTGTCAACTTAATGCTACAATTAGAGATTTATGTGAGCTATGCCCGTGACCTTTCTGCCGCTTCTACGATAATCGTGGTATGGCATTTTAGGCCATGCGACGGACGTGATCCTTGTCGTCCATTTTTATATTTTCCACATAAATATTCCAACCCTAGTCCCTCATTAGTGATATACAGCTTCTGGGCTTCTGTCTGTCCTAAAATATCAGATGACTTGTCTCTATTCTAGAATACAACTGTTTTTCAAGCGGTTGAGTGTTATAGTTTGGCAGACTGGGCGACTCCCTTAAAGTACTTGACCTTTACGCCCCCTTTTGACGGAAGTGTCGAGGCCTTGGGACCATCAATTTTTAACAACTAAGTCTGCGGAGGCACAAAAGACGCAGCCCTGTTTGTATGTCCTTTTCACAGTTATTGCTTTCCACGGGATTAAAATAATTCGTCTCGATGCCACTATTGCGCCATTTTGTTTACACTTTGTTTAAGTCAAAGAGAAGTGCTGGGTGCGCCACATTGACAGACTTTAGGAGCATATATGGAGGAGATATCCCTGAATTGTCCCACTATCGCAGCACAGTTAAGTATATGCCAAATAATTTTTAAAGCTTTCATTACTAGCTCTTGGGATAGATTATGGTGTTGCGAGATGGAGTTGTGTTAATGCGCTATGCGGGAGATTCTGACCGCCAGACTAACTTCCCTCAGTCTGTGATGTAAACACAAACTTTCTTGGGGTAACAGTGACTGCCAGAGCGTGTCAGTTTCCCACCGAAAAACAATTTGCACAAAAAACCTACACATTCATAGACTTCAATGTGCCATTGCAATAGGTTAGTTGAATACTCAAGTTCTTAGAAGATGCTTACTGTGAATTAATTACTTGTCGTTAAGTTTTGACAAAAACCTTACAGCACAATACTACTGATGGGTAAATAAACAGTAGCAAGTTACAATAGCACTGCATTATTAGCAACACAAAAAAATCGTCCGTCACACGCCAGATTCTTCCATTGGAACGGTAAAACAGCACACATATCGAAGAACATTTGAGGTGATGGCCACCGCTAAACTGGCAAATACCACACGGAGTTTGAGGACTGCCTTGACTAGATTTATCTATGCCTTCTAAATTGGGCCATTGCATACCTCAAGTAAACTCACGGATGTTTTAATCTATCCTAGGTAAGTTTTACCCATAGCCAAGCCTGTTAGACACTATTCGAAAGCTGAAATTAGCTCCTAAACACTCCGCCGGGCATGCTCATCAAACGTTAAAAGCAGTTATGTTGTGGTTTTAACTTAATGCAGTTGTCCAGAAGTTGGACGAATTAAGGCATTGAAGGTGATGGATGTTTAGTTGCAGCAAACCGGGCAGAAATGCACACCAATTTCTAATCACATAAGCAAATAATTTGTGTTGATGAAAGAAAAGTGTCAAAATTTTGTCGAAATTTGTAACATTTTGTTTGTTCGAACAGTCGGTTTCCGTCGCTTCGGTGGCCATACGTTGTACAAGCCGGTTGGCCGGCCTCCGGGGCGTGACAACAGCTCCCTCCAATCCCTCTGTTTCCAGAATATGTATATTCCTCCCAGTTACTATGCCTTCTTTTACCTTAGAGAAAGTCTCGGGACGCTACAAAGTCACTACGAAAAAGTGAGACACCTAGCCGATATACTTATTTACAACTTTTAAATACTCTTGCTACCAATGTTCATGGGGACAAATATTCTTTTAATGCACCTGTATTTAATTGCATGACTTGAAATTCTATTGAGGGTTGTAGCATCCCGAGGCTCCCTTTAAGGTAAAAGAAAGCATAGTACTGGGGCAGAATATATATTCTAGAAACTGAGGGCTTGGGGGCTGTTGGCACGGCCCAGAGGCCGGCCAACCGGCTAGTACAAGATGGCCACCCAAGTGACCGAAACCGGCAGTTCGAACAAACAAAGTATTACAAGGGTAATGTTCGCTTCGTCGATGCGGCTTCCACTGAATCATATACGTAATGTACTTTTGGTTTCGGTTTCGGCTTTAATCACTTAGGTGACCATATTACCTTAGAAGTGTGGGCTGGTATTTGGGCCCTGTCAGCATACTCGAGCATATGTATCCTGCCCTAGTACTATGCCTTCTTTTGCGTATGAGAAGGTGCCAAGTTCGCCACAATGCATTCATTAGAAAGCAGCCTTTGAAGCTATTAAGGCATTTGATTCCGCTGTACAAAATGCAAGAAAGACTAAGAGAGTTCATTTAACAGTGCAAAATGTTCCTTTCGTCATTTTCTCTGTTTAATCTCCTAATTAAGTAATAAGGATGCCAGCCCAAGTCCAACACCTTGACTTGTTAGGAATCTTACTTTCGGTAACATTTGATACGATATAACATTTATGAAATTTTGTTGGTTTACTTAAATTGGCGCAAGAAGCGGTCAACTTAGAAGTTAGGTTAATGTGCGATGAACCAATCGGAAGGGGGAGTCATCTCTGTTGGTGTGAAACGCCGCTGCCTTTATAATTGCCGGACAAATAGTGCTATCTATCGAACTGCAGCGAATCGTTTGAGCAACTTCTGCCCTGAGATTATTCTAAAAATGGTTCCTACTTTATCTTGATCTTAAAGATGTCGGACAAGTTCTTTTGATAGATCGTTTTGAGACCTCAAAATATTTTACTGTAATTCAGCGCGATTCCAAGATTTTTATTGACTTCCATTATTCACAAGTTTGATGTATGACATGCTTCTTTAAATGCGGGTCCCTGTAGGTTACCTTACTACTTTGGAACCTGGATGGAGCTGCTCATATCACATCGAAACTCTTAACGTTTTTTTTTGGGAGAAATGAAATACATGGATCTCGAGCTATTTTTCTGCTAAATTTTTTGCCAAACTACATATTCGTTTTACGGTTTAGTTGCTGTCCAGAAGTCTCCTCTATAGACAGGCTTGCCAGCACAAAACTTTCAATCGTTTTGTATTAGTTAGAAGCGTCCCGCTTAAGTAAGATCAGGTTCCGAAATTGCAATCCTTTTTTTAATGATCGTGCTGTGTTTGTGTGTTTTTGAATACATTAATTCTTAGGTGCAAGATGGTTCTCCAACTGTCTATCCGCAATTCATCGGTTCCACGAAGGGGGTGTCCAAATGACGCCTCGGTGAGAATGTGGCATCACAGTGGCGTTTTCCTCATTTCCAAATCGCTTTATTTGATTGTCACTGACTAAATATCCTCTTATGGGTTGCGAGCAGCTGTTGGTCTTTCAAGATTTCTAAAGTGCTGAATAAACTTTGCTTAACAAATCACCCAGGACTCGGTGTCAAGGGGAAAAGATCAAGAGCGATTCGCGAGGACAAATCGTTTAGTAGATACGTAAGTTCTTCTCATGATATTTCGTTGGAAGGAAAGAAGCCGAGAGAGGAAAGTAGTATTTGAGTCAAGAGGATCGCAACCATATTTCATTCGATTGCTCTACTCGAATACACTGACTAAAGCCTTGAAAAATGGCTTTGACATCAAGTTTGTTGGGGAACTTTGGAACACGAATGCGTTGGAGCGAATAACGCCACCATACAGGCACCGGGAGGTCACACAATTTGGTCAAACTCTTTGAGTTTTTCAGCATCTAGCTTTCATTTCTCCATGCAATCAAGTGTTACTTGCAATTTCTTCGTGAAATGACCCTGCAGCTGCACACAATGCTCCGGTTGCCTGCTATCCTCCTCTTCGCTTGGCGCTTTCTCCTCCTCCTTTGTAAGGGGTTGATTTTGGTGGTTCTCTGACCCATCTGCCCTGGCTTTGCAAGCCTCGGTCCACCCCATGAAGACGTTCAGCATGAGCATCAGCAGAATGCAACCTTGGAGTGGGCTCTGAAACACACCTGAAAGGTGAAACGGCTACTACTCAGGCAATTTAGGTAAAGGCTGTTCAAAGGATGGCAGAAAACATTTTTTCAATGCGCGGCACTCGTCACGCCTTGTTAATCACTCATTTATGTGTACTTGGCACCATAATAGGATCCAATAAGAAAGACGAAGGAATCTCTGATTTTGTGGGAACTGATACACTGACAGTGATGATAAAAGTGACTAGAAAAGTTGTAACAAAATGGACACATAATTTGGAGGTATTTTTTGATTCCTTTGGAGGGAAAAGGAATCTACTTTGTTGAGGTTCACTGATCCGGGGGCGAGGTCGAGTCTTAACGGCGAGTGGTTTCCATGTCACTTTACCCCACGCAGGTTGTACCCGCTCTGGCGGTAGGACCTGTACGCTAGTAATAAAGCATATCTCCACAGCACTCTGGTTTGTTATGAATTAGGGAAAGATCCAAGGCGTTCCACGGCTACCATTCCGCATTCTTTCACTGTTGGCACTTTAACTGTCAAGGCGGCCGTGTTGATCTGTTATTCTTCCTTCTGTGCATCTCCACAGATACAACTGTTCTCAGTGCATGTCTCCTGCAACGCTTTTGTTAGTCAACAGGGATCAGGAATTTTGTTTAAATGAGGGGGGTCAACTTCCCCCCATCTTCAACTCGACGCCTGCGTTCTCCCTCACAAGGCTGTAGGTTGCGCAGAGTTACTGATGGGGAATATTTACCAATGAGAATGGCACAAGAGAGCTTTTAATTTTCTAAATAGTGCCTGTTTAATGCCCAGAGTACTTGCGGGCACTGAGTGCTACTGATATAAATGAGTAGCATGTGTGTAGGTAGTTTAATAAGTAAATGTCCAGTTATGGGTTATTTTTCCCACCAAACTAAAGAATTTCTAGGAAGAGGGAGAGGCTCTCACGTTGTTAAGTATGATACATAATTTCTAGGTGTTAGGTGCACTATTGTAATGCTCTGAAGGTTTGTTCACCTTGGAGTTGGGGTACGGCAGTAGTTAGGGCCTCGCAGACTGTATTCCAACCGTTGACATGAACTTTGGGCCAAGCTGACAGTCCCAGCCCTTCCATAGTTCAGCTATGTATCTTCTGACCCACTGCTATGACTTTACGACATTAAGGAAAACTTGTACAGATGTAAAAATGCCATGAAAGAGAAAGTAATCTTTCGTCTGGCCAGTATATATACCCTTAAAACAAATAGCAAAGTTTCTTTTTGTCTTACACTACCTTAATGTGAAAGGACTAGATGAACCATCAAGCTAATTTTAATTGGTTTGTGTGTGGTCCGTGTACGGCACATAAGGGACAATCGTTAAACGCCTCCAAAGCCCATCGTGTCCTTTTGTCAGTCTTATGGTTCTTGTTGCAGCTACTAAAGTAGGAGGGGCATTGACTGTGAAAAGATAGAGAAGGATGTGGCGAAAATCATCCCTTAGTGCCTGACAATTAGGAAAACCTGATCTAGCCTACACATTAAAAATTATACTTAGCCGTAAGCCTGTTTGGTTGAGAGTTTGTCACATACATGCACCCCTCCATCCATACATGTTGTTTGGAGACCTCACTCTGATTCTCTAGTCACGGCAGCCTATCAGAATTTAAATAACCTTGCTTAGTTCTGACATATAGGTAAACATAGTTCACTGGAAGTGATTGTACAGAAGAGACAGTAAAATCCATTCTAGCACATGGATTGCACTCGTGAAGGCACCAGCTAACATCAAGTATTTAGGCAAAAGAAGGAAGAAGAAAGCCGAGAAGTGAAAAGTCCAAACAATGAAAGACATTTCGAGTAAAAGCGAACCCCTTATGATCAGCATTTAGTATTTTCTTTCTAGCTCACTACGATGGCCTGATACAACCATGCGAGCCTAGATTCGGCTGCACAAAGTATGAGGAAAGTGGGATACACCTACCGCCCAGAAGTGGCCGAACCAGGGTACTTGATTTTGACAAAACATTTATTAACACACAAATGCATTGTATTTCCAAAGACATGGTAATATGAACAGGAAGGTAGACCATCAGGTGTTATCCGTGAAAATATGATTTGTGTATAGGGTATCAAGAAGAGTTTGCAGTAAGGCATCTTCAAACACTGCCATTTGGAGGCTGTGGAGGCCGTCAAGCACATGAGCACCATAAGCATTAACAGACAACAAAGATTTAAAGACTTGCAACATGATGTTTACACCTTTTGTTGGCTGAATTAAATGTGCCAAAAAAACACAAATAGCACCCATAACATAATAATTTTTATGTCAGTAATCATAGCAGATGAGCGTATTAAAGGCGTTTACACAAATGATTGATATTCATTATACAAAAAAACGCACAAACTTTTCTATAAGCAAACTAGCTTACATAAACAAAAGCAGTTTTGGCTAGAAGCATGTAAACTCTTTGAGTTGCATTAAAACAATCTAACATTGGTAACGGTGATTTAAAGGCTTATTTGCTGCAGAGATGGTTTTAAAATGATGCGAAAATAACAAAGCTATTCAACGCGTAGGTAATACGAGTGACACACGTCGTGACAACATCTTGTTTTCGCGGTTTAGATTCTAAAACGGTTAGAGGCTACATACGACTGTGCTGTATTACAATATGCAGATTAAGTCGTAGAAATGTTGATAGATCTTGGTCACTTAAAAAGCTTGTTCACTATGGCACGGAAACAATGTTGGCGTTTAATTCAAAAAAATTCTGGTGTAAAATATCAGGTAGAATCATACTGTAGCACCCCAAGAATTAACCAAAGACAAAAAAGTCATAATACTGGGGAACAAAGCTGCTGACACGTCTCAGAGGCTAGCCATCCCTGCTAGGGCAATGTGGCCACCCAACTGACCGTAACCAAAACCGACAGTCAAACAAACAAAGTATTACACATACGTTGGCCAAATTCATAAAGGATATTACTTGAGACCTAATAAGTGAATTCGTTTACACTCCTAAACTTTAAGCTGTCTACAAAGCATAAGTGTAGCGTTCCCAGACTACTTTGAAGTATAAAGAAGACATAAAGCTTGGAGACGATGCATATAATTGGTGAATAGAGAGGGATTGGGGCTGCTGGCGTGGTCCAGAGACCAGTCCACCTGGTACAGGCAATATGGCTACTCAAGTGACCTTAACCGAAACCGTCAGCCAACCAATGTGTTACAATGCGGATCATGGTAAATTATTTGCTTGGTCCAATCGGCTCCTTCTTGGTCAGCAAAACTGATTTTCAGTTGTAAGAAGTGTAACTGTAATGCTCGGTTTGTTCTGACTGCCAGTTTCAGCCACCTGAGTGGCCATATTGTCCTAGCCGGGTTGTCTGGACTTCGGGCCATGCCAGCAGTCCCTGTAGCGTCCCCAGACTTCATTGAGGGTAAAAGAAGACATAGCACTAGGGCAGAATATACGATCTGGAAACAGAGGGCTTGGAGGGAGCTGTTGGCATGGCCCGGAGGCCGGCCAACCGGTCAGTACAATATGGCCACCCAAGTGACCGAAACCGGCAGTTCGAACAAACAAAGCATTACACAACCCCTCTCTTCTTTCGAGCGTCGTCCCCGACGTCCCCTTGGTCAGCCTCCCGTGTCAGCCATCACAACGTAATCAGTGCTGCAAGAAGCACCCACGAGCCTACCATCCCAGTCATCGATATTCGAGCGCATGTGTTCTTGCAGTGCCATCACTTCCGTGTAGAAATCGGCACAGCAAATGCGTATTTCCCAGTCCTCCTCTCCCACGATAATGTGTCCCAATGAAAGATGGGGGTACGAATCCAAGCTTTTGAATTGATGGAGACACACGCAACACATACTGTGATTCCAGGCCTTTTGATGCCGTGGGAGAAATCCGAGGACATCGTAGATCTTTGAGCAAATGGGGCGACCGGTCCTCATGGGAACGGGATGCACACAATCCAAGTGTGCAAAGCAAAACACGATGCTATCGAATGGCGTCCTGCACATTTCACATCTGTTGATACGCACATTGACGAAGATAGGCGAGTTGCCCAAGGACAGGAGAGAGAGCTCACGGAGGATGCTTGACCACAACGTCGCTGATCCCTCTTGGCAGTTCCACTGGACATGGACTTCACGGCTAGTGTTGTTTCATTTGTCAATAGCTTTCTTGCAGAACACAAA